>JADRCD010168715.1:1117-14405 GCA_019843815.1 Montemys delectorum | reverse complement strand
AAGAAAAAATATAATTTTAATAAAACGTATTTTCTAAAATAGTTACAATATATATTGCTATCTTCTTCTCTCTCTAAAAGCAGAATGACATGATGGTCTCATAATCAGCAAAGGTTCAGGGAATATAAGGTAAACACTTGAGTTCTAGATGCAGGAATGTACATCTAAGAACTCTGTGTTGATCTCAAATAGGATCCCAGTGTCACATCTCAGATGATAAATTATGATGATTAAAACTTCCAAATTCTACAGCTATCAGCCTTGTTCAAATGTCTGCAGTTAGGACTCACCTGCCTAACTATTCTAACATGCTCAGTTGAGATCCTGAGGCCTAGATTCAATGCTGTACCTTTTCTAGAAAGAAGGTAGAGTCTAAAATAAAGAATGCATGGATGAATTACAAGCCAGAGGTTTTTTTTTTCTTGAAACAATAAGGAGTGTAACATCAGTGTATAAATAGAACATTACAAACAACACATAGAATCAAATATATTATGCCATTACTTTATAACAATATCTAACAACCATGAAGTAAACAGAAAAGTTGGCATTATGTAGCATTAATATTCTTAACCAGTGTAATTTCCTTAGAGCACAGTGGAAGGGTAAAGGCCAACAGAGTCTGTTCAAAGAGTCTTCTCAAGTACTTTTAAAAAGTAACAATGTGGTAGGCATGGCAACCGGCCGGCACTACATCCCGGGCCACTGTCTAAAGAGATAAAGAAAAGATACCATGCTGGGTGGTAGTGGCTGGCACACATGCCAGTAACCCCAACACTTAGGAGGTGAGGGGTACAAAGTCATCCTTGGCTACATAAAAAGTTGGAGGCCACCTGGGTTACAAGTGACATGTCCCTAAAACAAAAAACAAAACAAAACAAAACAACAACAAAAAAACAATGGGTAAAGCTGAAATCAGAATGGCTATACTGTGGAGATTTGGTTACGCTCATTTGGCAGTTGGATTCTGTTGATTTGGGAATGTTTGGGGCCTTTTGCTTTTGGATCCATTTATTTTGTATGTGTGCAGGTGTGCACATGCCATCCAGGGGATGTGGGAGTCAGAGGAAAACTTATGGAAAACTCCTTCCTTCACGTGGGTTCTGGGGATCCAACTCATGCCATCAGCCGTGGCAGCAAGCACCTTGACTTCCTGAGCCATCCCACTCCCCTGTTTCTTTATGAGTCTCAGGTAGCCCAGGTCGTTTCATGTATGTCCATCTTCCCAATGGTAAGGTTATAGGCACGTGCTCCCATCCCCAGTGTTTTAGGTGCCGAGGGCGGAACCCATGGCTGCAGGCATTCTAACCTAGCTTTGTCTTCAGCACTCCTATATTTTATGGTGTGTGTGTGTGTGTGTCTGTATGTGTGTCTCTGTGTGTGTGTGTCTGTGTCTCTGTGTGTGTCTGTATCTGTGTGTGTGTCTGTGTGTCTCTGTGTGTGTCTGTATGTGTGTCTCTCTGTGTGTGTGTCTGTGTGTGTCTGTATCTGTGTGTGTATATATGTGTATCTGTATTGTGTATATATGTGTGTGTATGTGTGTGCCTGTGTGTGTGTCTGTGTGTGTGTCTGTGTGTATGTCTGTGTGTATGTATGTGTGTCTGTGTGTGTATGTGTCTCTGTGTGTCTGTGTGTAAGATAACTCAAAGGAGTGTTTCTCTCTTTCTACCATGGTCCTGGGTGTTCAACTTGGGTTCATCAGGAAAGGCAGCAAGCACATTTACCAGCTGAGCCATCTCACTGGCTTAAAAGAAACGTTTAAGATGTCAACATTTCTGGAACATCTTTCGTGACTACTTGGATTTATGACAGAAATATTAGCAAACAACAACAAAAAGGAGGTCCCAGGCCCTTGTGACAGCTGGCACTTTGATGGTTTGACATCAGGGCCCACGCTCATTTTGTAAGGGGAGTCACCGGGCTCATTCTCCCAACCCTGGAGTGAGAGCATCTGTCCTTCCTGAGGGACTGGAGTTTTTCCAACACGGAAGCTTGCTGAGCTGAGACCCCGATCGTACTCCACCTCTGGGGACCCCTTCCTCTCCATCTTTTCAATCAGGAAGCATGATTTGATTGGCAGCATCACCTACACCAGGTGACTTTGGAGTGCTGTTGGGAGGGGCCATGCGAGTCAAGTCACTAAGTGATTTAGTCCCTCAGACCCTCTCACAGCAGATCTTGAACTTGGTCCTGCTTCTGGATGACTGCTGTCACCGCACTTGGGTGATGGAGGCAGGAGGATCAGAAGTTCAAGTTTATCATTAGCTACAGTTAGCTATACAACAAGAGGGAATGGGGGAGAGGAAGCACTTGGGACAGGAGAGTTGATGTTTTGCTTTTGAAAATGACTGTGCACAATGTGCTGTCCTACCTCCCTGTGGAGCTATTCTGAGACAAAGTGGGGGTGCTGTGGGGATGCCCCTGATGCCGGACTGGGTGCAGATCTGAAAGGGGATGCTTATCTGTTAGGCTTCCAGGGTGATGGTTCTTTATATGCTAGGGCCATAGGCATTACCTGACTGGACTCTAGGGCCATAGGCATTACCTGACTGGACTCACTGGAAAAAACGAGGTGGGCTCTAGCAACTTTGTGTGTGTTGCTGGGGATAGAACACAGGGCCTTAGCATATACTAAGTATATGCATACTAAGCAAAGCACTCTGCCACCCAGCCACACACCCAGCCCATACGTATGTCTACAAGCTAACACGATGGATAGCAGTGGTCCAGAACCAGGACAGAATTAGAGGGACTGAAGGGACCATGTGTAAATCATTTAATTGCCTTACTCACACTGCCGCTCCTTCCAACAGCACTCCAAACTCAGCAGTAGCTGGACTTTGAACCTAGATATTTGAGGTACCATTATACTTCCCTCAGCTCCTGAGTATGTGCAACCCAGGTTAGTATCACACTTTGTTTTGTTTTGTTTTTTTGTTTTTGATTTTGTTCTTATCATGGACCACTAGATGGATATTCGCCTAGGGTAATTCCATCTGAAGAATTTTATTCTCAGTGTTACTGTCTACCAAACATCTGAATTACAGCCCAAGAGTCTGATTTTGCAAAGTCTGGATTCCAGTACCCAAAACAACCAGCAGAGGGCGCTGCGGCCTTGCATATTGCGGGAAGTATGAGGCTAGGGGATCTTAACCACGGCAGTGATAAGAGGCAGGACCCTGGGAAGAAGGGTTGATGGAGTTAGAGAGGTCAACGATGTGATGGGATATGACCCTTGAGTCAACGGCCCCTTTGTGTTCTAGAGCTCCTAGAACGTCGCCTTACTTTAGAAAGTAAAGAATTGTCCATTTTGCCAAGTAATTAAAGGTCAAGTTGCAACCACTCTAAACCTTGTGTCTTTAAATGAGGAAAGGTTTGGGCAATCTCTATTTTTTTTTTAATTATATATTGATTAGCTTGAAATAGACATGGTGTTGCTCTGGGGCAAGGAGAGGATTAACATTTAAATGGGCTGATAGAACCGCGTGCAAAGAGAGCCTAGTAGTTCTCACTTACTCTGTCTTCAAAGTAAAAGGCGGCTTAGGTTGCCTGATGATGTGGAAAACTGACCAAAGAAACCCAGATGCCTTCCCGTGTAATGACACCTCCCCCTTTGCCTAATTATCATAATCAGGGAGATGGTATCAGTTACACATAACCGTTGAGACATTTGAAGCTCAGAGGTGGCAAGTGCCTCACTCGAAGTCACACAGCGATGAAAGTTCTGGAAGGCGGCTTGAAACTGAGGTGTTTGATTTTGGAGGCAGGACTCTGCTCCACACCCACAGGAGCAGTCTTTTCCAGCTCTCTTCCCTCCACCTTCTTACATCTTTGCTTCATGAACACAAGTCTACCCAATCCAGTGTCACCCCTGGATGCTGAGGGCAGCTGGGGAGAGGCCCCTTCTCTCCTCCAGTCAGCTCCGCGCATCCTCTTTCTCTGCACACCAGGGTAAATGCAGGTACTCACTGCCGCTTGCAGGTCCAACACCTGCTGAGTGACCCAATTTATAGGCTTCTCAAGTGTGAATGAGATTTTCAATAGGGCTGGCTGCCTACTGGCAGGGTTGGAACGTGGAGAAACGCAAGAGGCTGAGACTGGAAGGAGCCACGTATGGGAGGGGAGGTGATGGCCGGATGAAGTGATTCGGATCAGAGAGACGAAGCCCCTTGCCCGAAGGTCGCACAGCTTCCAAGGGTTAGTTATTGTCCCACTGAGCTTAGTCAAAGTTTACATTTTCATGTTTTCTAAAAGCGCTTGGCTCCCGAGCCAACCTAAGTGTAAGATGCTTTAGCATGTGCCCTGCTTCCCGGGTCAGGGATGACAGTGGGACTCAGCTTGGGAAGAAACAGAGGAGGCACTTGACTGTTGCTCAGAAGTTTATTTCTACCAAGGGTGTCAGCATTAGGACTTGGTGGCTACCTTTTGGCAAGGTGAGCTCCAGACAGGGCAAGATTGGAGACCACACTTGCTTAGCATCTGCAAGACCCTAGGTTCTATCTCTAGTACTACAAAAAGAAAAGGAAGGACAAGAAAGAAAGCTAGGAAGGAGAGAGGGAGGGAGGGAGGGGAAGAGGACGAAGGGAGGAAGGGAGGATAAGAGGAAGCAAAAGCAAAGGAGGAGAAGGTCTCAGTACAGTGCTTGCTTCTCTTGTGTGAAGCTGTAGGTTTGTTCTCCAAGTATGGTCATGCACATGCCTGTAATTCCAGCACTCAGCGTGTAGAAGCAGGAGAATCAGGGGTTCAAGATCACCCTCAGCTACATAGGGGATTTAAGGCCAGGCTGGGCTACATGACACCCAGAAAAAGGACAGAGCAGGGTGTGTGTGTGTGTGTGTGTGTGTGCACTAGAAAATATTCTATCTCTCTTTTTTTTTTTTCTAGCTTTTTTCCATTTTGAGACAGAAGTTTACTATGTAGACCAGATTGGCCTTGAACTTACAAAAATCCACCGGTCCCTGCTTTTCCAGGTGCTGGAACTAAAGCACATTTGTGGGGAATTGACTACGTTTGCCATCCAGGTGGCCTCGAAGCACAGACCGGAGACGGGCTTCCAAAACTCTATTTATTGGCAGTTAGCAAGTTTTATTTGTAACCTTCCTTCCCACAAGCAGGCACAGACACTCCAGGCCAGCCGACATCCGGTGGCCCCTTTGCACCTGTCCTCTGAGGCTGGGAGTACATGCTCCCGTGCTGGTCCTCACTGTCATCTGCCCTCTGTGCGCCTTGTGTGGTGGTCTCTCATGAAGGAGGAGCTTGCAGAGTGAATGAGGGTCTGCAGGTGCAGAGCAGCCCACCACTCCCTGAGGACAGGCATCCCGTCTCCCGTCCCACTCTAGAGCCTTCTTGTTTCTGGAGAAGTCCCTCTGAGGTGTCCTCGGTCAAGGTGTGAGAGAGATGGATATTCTGGTAGTTTCTGGAGGGGTTCGTTGGAAACATAGAAGGCAGAAAAAAAAAAATCCAGAAATGGGTCCCCCCCCCTACTCCCCGCAGCTGCTGAGATGACCAACACCATGTGGCAGACTGGGACTTGTTGTTGGATATAGAGACACAACAACAAAATCACTAGTCTTCCAAACGGGGCTGGCCTGTCCGTGGTCTTACCGGCCGCCTTCCCTAGGCCTTGCACATGCACCACCTGCCATCAGACACTCCTGTAGGGAAGGCCAGCTTTTGCTCCCATTCCCGTTACTTTGCCCATATTCTCATTGCACCCTGCCCACCCCTGATTATGCACCTAAGAATTCCATAGAGTCTCTGCTCAAAATTGGGGAGAAACAATTTTCTTACTTTTCCTCCCTCCTGGAGTGTTTTGTTTTCCACCCTGAACACACTTCCTTTAACCATAGGGGAATCTTATTTCTCACGGGAAGCAGGTGGGCAGCTCCTTTCACTATATTTTCCTAATCATCCGTTATAAAAGACATCCTATACAATCACAGAGAAAGGATTAAAAAAAAAAAAAGCAAGCCAGGTAGTGCCCAGGCTTCTTCTCCCCTTCCTAAGGGTCCCCGGGGCCCAAGATGAACATCCTCGAAGGGCTCATGAGTCACAATTCAGAGTCAAGTGGGAGAGTGGGCCCGGGATGTAGGCTGTACGGTTAATTGCCCTTTCACTACACTGATAGAAGGTAGGCGAGGCCCCCACCGCCTGGGCCAGCCTCTAATTGCACGGGCAGGGCACATCCGCTCCTTAATTAGGAAAAGCCACAATATCCTGGCAGCTCCAAGAGCGCATGGCCCTAATTGTATTTCTGCGGCAGCTGAAGGATAATTACTCTTCCCGATTGGTGCTTTTAATTCTTTTGCTTTTTAATTGCTAGCTCTTCCTCTCTGCTCCACCCCTCCCCCATCCTTTGATGCATTCTCTTCCTCTAGACTGGGGAAGGGCTTGCCTGGACACGGAGAAATTCAGAGGCAGATGAGGTGGGGATGTCGGGAGAAGCTTCTCAGTCCAACCTCGTCAGAGCCCATAGCCTGGGCTGGGGCACACATCTACACAGGCCTGACTGAACTTCTTTGCGGAGGATGCAAGGGACTGTGCCACTCCACAGCCCAAACCCAGGACCACTCTGAGGTTCAGAGCCTGCCTCGGTGCATGCTAAAGAAAGTCTAACTGAGCTTCGGAGTGTGAGTGGGTGGCAAGAAAGGTTGATACCTTACAGTACTTCTGGGGGAAATGGGACTTTCTTAGGGACCTTCAGGGACACGAGGCATACTAAAGGGCCCGACGGAAGACTTCGGAGAGAATCTCAGAAGCCATCTGTAGACCACTTTGCAGACCTAGAGTTGAGCACCCCTGATTCAGACGCCACCAACGGAGTCACTGCCCTATGCTAAGCTCCCTGAGCAAGTGGGTGGGCGTTCTTACTAACCAGCCTGGCAGAACAGGGGCAAAGAGGCAGAGTCCAGAGACACAGCAGCAATGCGTGGGGTGACTGGGACCCATCCATTCCCACTGGCCTTCTCCTTATAGATCCAGCGGTGATGGTTTTGGCTTGAGGGTGGGTGGTTCGGGGTCTCTGAAAACCTTAAACTCTGCCTTCTCTCTGAGTTGGAGAAAGATGCCCAAACCGTGACTACAGCCTCCAATGGTAGAATCTTGGAAAAGTGACCTGCCCTTGAGCCCCCACCAAGTGTCACTCCCCACTTCTCATTTCTTCCCTCTGAATTTAGAGCTGTCCCCTTAGCAACCCTGGTTTCCATGGTTTCCTCCATGACAACCATCCCCAAACCCCTCCTCTCTTTTACTTCATGACAGTAATGGGTGATAGGAATCCTCAGTATGGCCACTCCACGTAACCATGGAAACAATTAATTGAGCCTTGGTGTATCTTTTGTGAGGCAGGCTGGAGAATATGAAGCTTTAGATATGGAGGATGAGTCTGAGGTGGGGGTGGGTACAGGACCTGAGCTGTCATGCTCAGAGAGAAGTTAGGGGGGGTTTCCAGACACCACCAGGAAGGTTTGGTCTTGAGCCTCTGCTTCGAGCATGACTAACCTCTGGGGAGTCAGAGTCCCTAATCCAGGGGTGTAGTGCAGTCTTTCACTGGAGCCCAAGGTCCCTGTTGAATTCAGCACAGGGTGGGAGGTGGGGAAAGGAGGTGTTCCTTCAGGTCAACATCCTGTTCAGGGGTCTGTGTCTCAAGAGCTAAGTAAGGGGAGACAAGCTGAGGAGACTAGACTCACGTTCAGACATCCTCCAGGCTGTCGTTCATCGTCGGAGTGTATGTCCAAGATGAAGAGGGTCTTCAGTGGGCTGCCGTCTCCCCTTTTTTCCTGAGGAATAGAGTTTCACATCAACATTTCAGGGCTTGGAGCAGAGAAAGGAAATACATCGTGACAGAAAGAACAACATCCCAAGTACAGTTCCACAGACCCAACTTAGCACCTACCTGTCCGCAACCCTTCCTAGGAGGAGATCTGTCCACTCCTCTCCTGGATTAGGGTCTTGTCTCCGTCTGTCCTCGGCCTGCTACTTGCAGGTGATGGGGCGCTTCCCTCTTTCCTCCTCTATTTTTCTATCCCACCCCCGCCCAAGTTTCCCAAACCCCTCCCACTAAAAGACCAAGTCTGTATCTCTAGAAATCTCAGACCCCTGTTCCCCTGATGTACTGATCCCCGAGAATAACCTGTACTAGCTTGGAAACAGATTTATGATGCATCAGAAAATGGGAAAATACAGAACAATGTAGTCTGCGGATATGCTCAGGTGGGCCACAAACAGCTAGGCAGAAAAGTCGATTCGGGGAAATCAAGCGCGATCTCAGTTGGCTAAAGCAAAAGCTTCATCGTGGGTTCCAGAATTCAGACCCCGTCCTTCGCTCCTGGTTAAAACTAAGGCAGATTCAGTCATTCTGGGTAGCCTGTTCTCTCAGCTAGTCAGGAAAGGATAAATGGCATCCTCTTATTGGTTGACAAGGCGATATATACCAACCAATGAGAGACTGACTTTTCCTTCCTGGCCAATAAGGTCTCAGTTATCTTCTTGAAAGGAAAGTAAACCCTTTGTCCATAAAGAAATGAGCGAAAAAAGAAATAATTTTTTTAAACAAAAAAAGGACTATTGTTGCTATGGGGCATATGTGATGTTATCAGTGATAGCTGGCCCAGAGAATTAGTAAAGAAGAGCCTTTCTCTGAGCAGAAAACTCAAAAAGCAGACCAGCTGTCTGGTTTGGTGTAAATGAAGTTTTATAGTAGCATGTAAAGGAAAGGCATTTTGATATAAATGCCTATATTAATACATGTAAGTAGGTTTTGGGAGGAGTGAGAACTTAAACAGACATGCATATACGTACATATATGCACATATATATGTATATATATATATTAAATTGTATTAGCACTGTGTAGAGAGAAAGGCTAAAGGAAATGATTTGTTGGTGCAAGGCATCCTCATAGTTACTGCTTGAAACAGGAGGTTTCCCCTTCCTGTGTCATCATGTGTCAGGCGTGTGGAAGTAACAGATTCTTGGCTCTTAGTGAGAACTATTCTAGATGATAAATGTATAAAACAGGTCAATCTGGTAACTTCCTGGGATTTTCCCTCTTCCTACGAGAAGGTTACAGTCACTTTGGAAAGTGTGTAGATACAATGATTTCCCACCCAGGTGTTATAAATGAATGCAGACAAGTGAGGCTGATGTAGGAAGTGGTCAGTGTTTGTCAATCCAGGGACGGGGGTGGGGGGAGGGGGAAGGCCAGAGGACCGAACCTCTGAGTGCCCATTTTATAAGGAAGCCAATGCAGAGAAGGAAGAACAGATAAACGTTTGAAGACTCCAACGCTGCTGTGCTGTAGGGAATTATTAAGGGAGACACATGTCTGCCTAGCTTCGTCCTTCTGTGAAGTCCTAGCAGTGAGGAAATCCAGAATCGAGACCCATCTCTCATGTAAAGAATGGGAGGGGGGCTGCTGAATCAATGGCATCTACAGCCGACATGCTTGAAAAATAGTCTTGCATCTCTCTTGTTCATCATGTGGTGGTGGTGTGTGTTGGGGTGGGGGGGAGTAGAGGAGATCAGCTCCTCATATAAAGGGAAAAATAAAAGGACCTCAAACTGCAAGTCCCAAGAAAATGGCTGGGCAGCTTATGATTACATCTCCGAAGTGGGCTGGGGTATGGTTGGGAAGGTTTTGGGGGGAGGTCTTATTTCCTTGACTTAGGGGGAAAAAATCACCTTCTAGGGTGCCCTCGAGCATTACATGAGAATGGCAGGGACGCCCACGCAGCCAGGACTGAGCAGGGGCTACCAGGAGATATTTAATTTAGAGAATCAAGGTACTCACAGATAAACAGAAGCCAAAGCCCCTCCATTCACTGTTACCAAGGCAACAGGAAGCAGGGGCTGCGGGCGGTTGCTAGGTAACCACACTAGAGCTGGCGTCCTGTCCGCTCTGCTCTCCTCCTCCCCCACCTCCATTAGCCCTTTTGTGACAGCTCCCCCCTCCCCCGGCTTTTTCCTCCCTGCCAAAACAATTATCTGTGCTCCTCTACAAAAGCTTTTAGGGCTTCTTCTGATTAAAAAAAAAATTACCATATATATATACATACCTGGATGCTCATTGGGGGCAGACTTCATCTACACCCAGAGGTGCGGCACCCAGACACATAATGTACGACTTCCTAGGATCTCTCCAACTCCATGTTTTTTCCTTCGTTTATGCCCAGTAAGGTTTGGGGAGAAGACACACTCAAATGTGGCGATTCCCCTTTGGTTTAGGTAGTGAAGGTAGAATACCTTAGACACCCGAAGCCCTGGAGAAATAAGAAAGCCGACTCCCTCCTCGAACCCTCGCCCCCATTCTTTTACAAACCGTATCGCACCTCCTGGCCTCGTTTGAATGGAGTACGGGATTGTAGACATGGGCCTGGCAGCTTGAGAAGAGCCCAGGAACCGACCGACCACTGGTACTCTGCGGACCCGGTGCTGTCTAGCTTCTGGTGCCTAATGAGTGGTGCTGAAGCTGTACGGACCTTAAGTAGTGGGATCCTGAGTTGCATTCAGGATCCCAGCGAGTGGAAAGGCACGGACTGAGATGTATTTGCCCTGTTTGCACCTTTTCATCAGCTATTTCCCCAGCCCTCACAGCCCCTTGAACCTCTCTTTCCCTTCCCTTCCCTTCCCCCGGCTCGTGGGGTTGGTTGTCCTGGGATGGTTACCCGCTGCTTTTCCCGGCACTGTTTACGTTTCTCTCCCTTGGGCGCTGGACTCTGGGAGGCTCGCCCGCAGGATCGCGACTGACTTCAGCACGGACTCCTGGCGCTCAGATCTTGAGGGACGCTTTTCTGCAGGCAACAGGTCGGCTAAACCTAGAGTCGGAGCGAAAGGCACCGGAGACCTGGCGGCAGCGCGGGGGCTTAGCTCGCACGCAACCCTATTACTCCTGGTGGCAGGAGAGCTCAGTGTCAGCTCCAGAGCGGCTTTCCCAGCCGCCGCCGCCCCCGCCCGCATCCCTTCCCTCCCACCCCCAGTTTGGAGAAAGGGAGACGTCACACCTGTGGCTGAGCAGCTCCTTTCCCTTCCCTCCAGGGCATCCCGGGCCTCGACCTCGTGAATTCAGTTGGGACTTGGTGTTGGCAGCCCTTCCAAGACTAGCCCTTGACCAGGGGAAGGGACGGAGGCGGGGGGGTTGCTCTGCTTCCTTCTTGAAGACATTGCTTGCCCCAGAGCGAGAGCGTGGACACGGAGACTGGGTGGGTGTGGAGGATGCTCTGTGGTGGAATCCCCCGTGGGTACCTACCTGTCTCTGGTCGTCTGTCCTGCCCACCGCAATTTTCACGTCAAGAGGAGGTAGGAAGGTCTGGAGTCCCGGCATACTCCCAGACGTGGACACGGTAGTCGACTGCTGGACTTCGAGGGGACAGAGGCACAGCTGCTTTAAAGCCGAGACCAGCCTGCAGGTGGCCTGTCAGGGACGCGGACGCCTGTGACGTCATCCTGAAAGCGAGCGGGGAAAGGAAGAGGAGGGGGTCATCGCGCTTCGCATCAAAAATCCCCAGTGGCCATGGCAACAGCTTCGGAGGAGAGGCGGAGGGGTCCAGGGTCCACCTGGACTCTGGTCTCTCTCTCTCTCTCTCTCTCTCTCTCTCTCTCTCTCTCTCTCTCTGTCTCTCTGCCTCTCTCTCCCCTCCCCTCTCCTCTCTCCTCTCCTTTCTCTGTTTTCTCTCTCCTCTCTTTTTTCTCTCTGCTCTCTCTCCTCGCTCTGCTTTCTCTCTCTGCTCTCTCTCCTCTCCTTTCTCTGTTTTTTTTTCTCTCTCTCTGCTTTCTCCTCTCTGCTTTTTTTCTCTCCTCGCTCTGGTTTCTCTCTGCTCTCTCTCTGCTTTCTCTCTGCTCTCTCTCTCCTCTCCTTTGTTTTCTCTCTCTTTTGCTTTCTCTCTTCTCTGCTTTTTTCTCTCTGCTCTCTCCCTCCTCGCTCTGCTTTCTCTGCTCGCTCTCTCTTTTTGTGCTTGCCACCTTTTTCTCCCAACCCCCAAGGGCTTCGTGTGTTGCTCTAAGCTTCCTGAACTTAGCCTTATCCTCACCTGGCAGGCTGGCGAGATCCTGAGATGGGCTTGCCTTTAGGCTCCCAGAGGGCGACCTTGCACACTCCTGCATTTCAGGAGGGCATTACTAACCTCCCGCCCCATCCCTATGCAACCCATGAGGTCCAGTTCACCTGACCACACAGAGACTCATTTTTTCTTGAATTCAAGGACTTGAAAGCTCAAGGCTCCCACTCACTCTCCATAGACCGGCTTCTGAGCGCCCCGCCCCCACGAGGCAGCGCCCACGCAGAGCCACCTGTGTCATTCCTCATATCTGGCTTGAAAGCTCCCCCAGGGCTCCAGAAACAACTAACCAAGCCAGGAAATAGCAAGCCCTCTTAGAATCTCTGGCTTCAAACTCCATGGCAGCAAACTCCATAGTCCAGAGCCTTTGCTGGCCAGAAAGAATGGAGAATTTCTTATGAAAATCTGGGCTTTCTTCTTCAAGGAAGGGTTGATATGCCGCATGCTTCCCTGTTGACCGAGCTGTGGCTCAAGGCTGTCTCTCCTTTTTCTCAGGGTCTCCAAGGCTATTTCACCGTGCATCTCCCCTTAAAGAAAAGGGAAGGCGGCCTTCTGTCCTCACCCTTTTAACTTCATGGATGTTCCTGGTGGGGTCTTGTACGCATGTGGATTTTCTGCCCCACACTGCTCAGAAGCTTGTGGTAGCTTCCCTCAGGAGCAATTCACACTGGGAAGTGCCCCGCAGGCCTAAAGCTGGACCAACGCACGGGTATCCCAGATGCCTCCTCCCGACTGCTCAAGCAGCAGGTGTGTGTGTGGTGTGTGTGTGTGTGTGTGTGTGTGTGTGTGTGTGTAGGTGGGATCATTTTCTTTTACTATTTTCACTATATCACAAACCAGGCATGATTCTATCTGCCTCTTATCCTAGGTTTAGGGTATGGAGCGGGTAGGACCCGTATTAAATTCAAGGTCAAAATATCCAGGTGCTTGGAAATAATTATGGTTTTCATTTATCACTGAGGCATTTGGTCACAAAGAACATTCTTTTGTAGTGTTGGGGACTGAAACCAGAGTCTTAAGAGAGAACATTCTTTACATTGTTTAGTTTAAGAAATAATCTCTTTCATAAATAGATGGGGGGGGGGGAGAAAGAATTTCGCAAGGTGATTTTGCCGTAGATCAGTTCCAGTGTGGATTCTTTTCAACTGTCCCTCTCCGATGGGTCTGTAATTCTCCTGTGGGAAGGAGCATCTTCCAGCTCTTTTGTTTTGTTCACTTTGTCCCTTAACCCAGCA
>JADRCD010168714.1:0-10468 GCA_019843815.1 Montemys delectorum | reverse complement strand
AGAGCAATTTGCAAATTCATCTGGAATAACAAAAGACCTAGGATAGCCAAAACTATTCTGAACAATAAAGGAACCTCTGGTGGAATCACAATCCCGGACCTTAAGCTGTACTACAGAGCAATTGTGATAAAAACTGCATGGTATTGGTACAGTGACAGACAGGTAGATCAATGGAACAGAATTGAAGACTCAGAAATGAACCATTTTTTTTATTAGATGTTTTATTTACAATATCTCCTTTCCCGAGTTCCCCTCCAAAAGAAAAAAGAAAAATAAAATAAAATAAAATAAAGCTAAATAGTACTCCACTGTGCAAATGTACCACAATTTCTGTATCCATTCCTGTGTTGAAGGATGTCCAGGTTCTCTCCATCTTCTGGCTACTGGCTATAGTAAATAAGGCAATTATGAGCATAGCGTAGCATGTGTCCTTGTTATATGTTGGAGCATCTCTTGGGTATATGCCCAGGAGTGGTATAGCTGGGTCCTCAGGTAATACTATGTCCAATTTTCTGAGGAACTGCCAGAATGATTTCCAGAGAATTTGTACCAGCTGGCAATCCCATCAACAGTGGAGGAGATTTCTTCTTTCTCCACATCCTTGCCAGCATCTGCTCTCACCTGAGTTCTTGATCTTAGCCATTCTGACTGGAGTGAGGCTTGATTTCAGGGTTGTTTTGGTTTGCATTTCCCTGATGAATAAGGATGTTGATTTTTTTTTTTTTTTAGGTGCTTCTTGGCCATTCAATATTCCTCAGTTGAGAATTCTTCATTTAGTTCTGAAACCCCTTTTTAATAGGGTTATTTGTTTCTCTGCATTCTATCTTTTTGAGTTCTTTGTATATATTATCTATCAGATCTAGGATTGGTAAAGATCTTTTCCCTATCTGTTGGTTGCTGTTTTGTCTTATTGCCAGTATCCTTTGCCTTACAAAAGCTTTGCAATTTTATGAGTTCCTATTTGTCTATTGTCGATCTTAGAGCATAAGTCATTGGTATTCTGTTCAGGAAATTTTCCTTTGTGCCTATATGTTCAAGGATCTTCCCTGCTTTCTCTTCTCTTAGTTTCAGTGCATCTGGTTTTATTTGGAGGTTCTTGATCCAATTAGACTTGGGCTTTGTACAATGAGATAAGTATGGGTCAATTTACATTCTTCTACATGCTTCTATATACATATGTACTGGTGTATTACATGTGGACACTGTGACAACTTCATGGATGTAGATTGAAGTGAGAAGTCTTGAGGCTCCAGGATCTGAGATGAAATATTAATACTCTCAGAAGACTGACCTTTAGAGTTCCAACACATTTCTGACTCCCTAACTCCCATGACTACAATCCAGAAGCAGACACTAGTAGAACCAACCCATAGAGTGACTTCGTGTCACTGTCTAGTGACCCTATGCTTAGGGGACCATACATTTGTCAGGTGGATGCTTACAAATATCTTCCTCATTTGTAATAGATATTGTCCTTTTCTTTATGAATAGAAAACCAATTTCCCCTTTCTTTGAGGAAGATGTTCTCTTTTTCTTTATAGCAATTGGCTAGTTATATGTTCATAAGAAGATAGTACAGAGTAAAGGGCATTAAAAGAATTGCAGAAATGTCACAGGAAATCATCCCTTGGCACATTACAAACTGTTTAAATTTATCGAATTAGGAAACAGCATACAGATATGCCAAGATAAAAGCTAGGTTATGGACAGTACTTAAATAATGATGCAGTTAGAGTTAACAATATTAGAAATTTAAGGAAGTACTTTGGGCTCTTGCAAAGGGCATAGACTAGTTTGTTGGAAGAAAGAATGGAGAGTGAAGATATCGGTTTAGTTGGGTACATAGACAGGGACCATGGCACCTTGGCTGTGGAAAACAACCAGTAGATGGAGGAAAGTTGAGATGTAGAATTCCTACCTTGGGCTACATATTGGTTCTAGATATGAAGTAACTACAGAATACAGTAAAGCAGACCAAAAGATTTCAAGACAAAAGGAAGATTGAAAGTATATGGGTGTGAAGAGCAAAGACTCATAAATTTGTTTAATTATGAAATGAATTAATAGTTTTATATGCTAATATGTTTTTAAATGTCACTGAACACATAAAAACATAAATTTTTAGGTATATAAAATTGAACTTGAAATCACATTTGATTGATAATTATCATGTAGTTAAAACTCACCAATAATCAAAAGCACCTTTAACCATTTTTACTTTATGGCTGTTATTTCCAATAGGTAATCTTTAAAATTACATGGATGATTAAATATGGAAATGGAGTTGTTGTTCAATATAGAAACTACTACATAAATAATAGTTGCTGAGTGAGATAACCCAATCACAAAAGAACACACATGGTATGCATTCTCTCTAAGTGGATATTAGCCTAGAAGATCGGAATACACAAAGTACAAACCACAAACCATAAGAAACTCAAGAAGAAGGAAGCCCAAAGTGATGATACTTCGTTACTTCTTAAAAGGGGGAACAAAACACCCAGTGTAGGGGAATGCCAGGGCCAGTAAGAAGGAAGGGGTGGGATGGTCAGTAGGGGAAGGGGGGAGGGAACAGGGAATTGCTTTAGTTTTTGGGTTATTTTATTTTATTTTTAGGGGAACCTGGGAAAGGAGATATTGTAAATAAAGAAAACATCTAATAAAATATATGTTTATGGAATATTTGTATTAAAATGCCAAAATAGGAGCATCCTATTGTTTTAGTATAATTCATAGTGCATAGTCTAAAAAAAAGCTACATAGAGATGTACTCTGAAATAGTCTACAATGTGTATCTAGATGAAAAAAGTGTGTCTATAATTTTATGTACTTTATTAAATTCTTCAATTCCAAATTAAGTTTCCATGGTCCTCATACCATTCAATGTGTGACATTAAACCAGGTCACAAGCTTTAGTCAATTTTTAGCATTGACTAGTAAGCTTGTCATATCCTATTCATGTGATAGCAAGATTAAATTATCATCTAATGGGAAAAAAGTAGAAAAGAAAAGAAAAAAAGTTTAAAATAGAATGGTGTCTCATTATTCTTGTGTTTCCTTGACTCTAGTTCCTCCAGGACATCTGAAGATATTTAGTTTCATTGTTCTCTGAGTAGTTCATGAATATTTCAGTTCCACATGGTTGAATGTTCTTCTACCCATCCATTTAGATCACAGCACAAACAGCACAAGGAGGCTTTTATGTATGTTGCTGGGAAACCTGGAGGAGACTCAGGGACTTCAACTTTTTCTTTTCTTTTTTAAAGAAACAACAGGCTGTATAGGGATGCTGACATTCATCATGTTTGTTTAAGATTGCCATATGACATCTTTCTTAATAGAGACTCATCTACTTAATTAGTCATGTAGAGTAATAGGTTTCAGACATTAAAAAACTCTTATATGAAAAAAGAGGGTTCCATTGGAATAGTTTTCTATTTCTTCTGCTATAAGAAGATTACTTGTGTCATTTCATGTAAATGTTTTAAAGTGGTTCAGTGGGTACAGAAAGTGTACCTTCATCTTTGTTCTTGCCTGGAATCATGTATGAGGTGATTAAAGATACAGATAAGCTGAGGCATGTATGGTTGATAAATCTGACTGAGATATGTATGAAATGAATGCTACAATGCATTTGTGCCTATGGAATTCTTTATTCTATTCTTTTTACCTTTTTATTTGTTCCTTGTACCCCAGTACTGCTCATCTCCCTGTCCTCTCACATTATTGTTCATCCTTATAAACTCCTCCCAAAATAACACACACACACACACACACACACACACACACACATGAGCCAAAACAAAACAAAACAAAACAAAACAAAACAAAACAAAAAAAACAGAAAAAATATCTCATCATGGAAGCTATAGTATATCATAGAGTATCCATAGTATATGCCTTGGTTAACACATTTTCACTTGCAAATGTTCATTGCAATAGGTTTGGTTCAAGATCTTTGGCTTCTTTGACTATCGATATTGGATTATTTTTGGTACTCTTCTCAATTATCCTGTTGTTGCTCTGCATCATGGGGATCCAACAGCTTTGAAACAACAGGGCTGGTCTTTTCACTTATCCCAACATTAACACATGTTATAGATTTTGGGGTGAACCAACTAAGAGCCTTGGATCTCCCGGGCAGTGATGATGCACACCTTTAGTCCCAGCACTTGGAAGGCAGAGGCAGGCAGATTTCTGAGTTCAATGCCAGCCTGGTCTACAGAGTGAGTTCCAGGGCAATCTAGGTTGCACAGAAAACCCATGTCTTGAAAAACAAAAACAAAAACAAAAACAAAAACAAAAACTGAATCTGGGCCCAGGAGGTAGCAGAGCTGGTCAGCTTGCCTGTTCTCTCTTAGCTATACTACCAAAGCCAGCTGGTGTTGAGAGAGGGGACGATGGGGTCATCACTCTGCACCCATGCCACCACACTGCATACTAGTGGCAGTATTAGCTCTCTCTTAATCTTATCCTCTTTGTTAGCTCATCCATGCCCTCTTAACCAGGACCAGTCCTATTGTGTGGCCTAGGAGAGATGCAGGACCCATTCTCCTGAGCACTAGCTGCAAAGACAGGGTCACCTCACCCAATTTCATGACCACTTCTCCCAACTTCCTTAGGGGATGAGCGGTAAGTGAGTAGAAGTCATCCACTCCACCCACTTGTGGGACCAGTGCTCCTTCATTCATATCCTCTAGGTTTACTCACCCATGCCCCCTCAACCAGGGCCAGCTCCTACTGTGCTGCTCAGGTAAAGTACACTGACCACTCTGCCTAAAGATATAGCCAGCAAGGGGCTTGGTCTCCTGTACTCAGGAGCCAGCTCTACATACTGCTGCAGGTAATTAGAAGCAAGCAGGAAAGGCATCATGCTGTGTGTGTGTGTGTGTGTGTGTGTGTGTGTGTGTGTGTGTGTGTATGACTCTACTTTCACATTTTTCTCTTAACAATTTTCTGAGGCTCATTCATGAACCATGTCTTTCAGTTATGTAGGGATCAAAGGAATCATGTTATATTTAACTTATTGGGAGAATTAAGTGAAGTGCATAGCCTCTAGTCATAGGCTTAAAAGAAATAAAAACTATAGCATTTTTAAAATGTCATTTGGGGTTTAAAAATAATTTTTTTGCAAGTCTTCAAAATGTGTCAATTGGTAATGTACTTTCACATAATTTACTGTGATAAATTAAGAGAGCACAATTGGTCTAAAAAATATTAGAAGAAAATACAACGGGTAGTGGTGGCACATGTCTTTAATCCCAACATTTGGGAGGCAGAGGCAGACGGATTTCTAAGTTCGAGGCCAGCCTGGTCTACAGAGTGAGTTCCAGGACAGCCAGAGCTATACAGAGAAACTCTGTCTCAAAAGGCAATAAAATAAAATAAAATAAAATAAAATAAAATAAAAATAAAAATAAAATAAAAATAAAAAAATAAAATAAAAAAAAAAAAACCTGCAAACTTCTTGGCTATATTAGATATTTCCAAAGCAGTTGTTCTTAAACTGTGGTCTGCAACCTGTTTGACAACTTTCAAAAGTATTTACATTATAATTCACAACAGTATCACAATTACATTAAAGAAGTAACAACAAAAATAATTGTATGGTTAGGGGGTCACAGAACACGAGGAACTTTTTAAAGGGTCATACCGTTACAAAGGCTGAGAATCTCTGCTCTAACAGATTGATTGTATAATAGACTTTGATCTAAAGGTCATGGAACTCACTTGGGAAAGACTTATCACCTGAAGATGAAGTATAGGCAGCAGGTTTTCTCATGTAGGGAATGTTTTTGCACAATGTAAACAGAATTCCCTATTTGTGTAATGTCTGAGACATCTCAAGTAAACTGCTTTGTTACAACAATATCACGGAGTCAGAGACACACGACTTTACCATCTTGCACAAACGTTTTGCATTCCATAGCTGGTCCTTTTGGGACCTTTCAGGTTGTGACTTTGGGAACATTATAAGTGCAAGACAAAGTGCAGAATTACCAATATTACTATGTAATTGATGTTTGCGTCCAAATTTTCATAAATCAAAAGCATTACCATCAATAAGAAATAGAAGATAATAAGATCATCGAACACTAGCCTTGCTATCAACCACATACCTACGCAAAGCAATGTGAGAATACAACTATATGTGTGAAAATACTTACGTAAAGGTACAAAACATGTTTGTTTGTTTTTTTAATTCTAGTTTTTTTTTTTTTTTTTTTATGTCAGAGTTTCTATGCATAGCCCTGGATGTTCTAGAACTTGCTCTGTAGAACAGACTTTCCTCAAACTTAGAGAACCACTCGCTTCTTTCTCTTGCATATTTGGAAAAATCAAAAAACTCCAAAAGGATACAGAAATATAAATATCAAGTGAACGGATGTAAAACAAGACCTCTATTCCATATTAAGATATAATATAGTGAAACACAAATAAAAACTGCATTCAGTAGTTTTAGGATATAGCAAAAGGATTCAAGTTACACGTAATGGTCGAGATATATGCAGTCCACTCAATAACTGCACACTGGCAACAATGAAGACAGGAAGAATGCTTTTATGCAGCAACTCACAACTTTATATTTTTCTTTTATGATTACTACTTTAAATAGTAACCCAATTCTCTCATATTCATAAACTGTTTAGTGAAAAATTGGTCATATATAATTGAGTAATCTAGTGCACTTGAACCATTCTTCTAGGGTGACTTCCTAGGTGATGGTGTGTCTCTTTCCCATAATTATTAATTCATTTAGGTAGTAAGAATTAAGAATAATTACATATAACTTTGGACTGGAAGATCCAAGGAAAGTTGAGAAGTACTAAATTCTTAACTCTATATTTCAAAGGGCACACACACACACACACACACACACACACACATACACACAAACATCATAATCCAGTTATTTAAAATGTAAACCTTATTAGTTGAGGTCCTACCCTATTGCAAATAATTGGTATAGAAAACCATGAAACATACTGCATCACCTCTGTGGAACACAATGAGAAACCACACACCTTTAGTATTGCATGGAATGTTTGATTCTTTTAAGGACCTTTTTTTTTTTTTCAACACATTTCAACAGATTTCTCTTTATTTCAACATCCTTTAACCTGCAGAGTAAACTCTATATGAAAAAATACCATTTCTATTTATTGGTAATATCCTGTTGATTTTCTAAATTAGTCTTTTTGTTTATAATAATCTTTTGTGTGTATGTGTGTATAGGCATAATTTTTTTAATTAGGTATTTCCTTTTTTTCCATTTCTAATGTTATTCCCTTTTCTGGTTCCCCTCGGAAAACCCCCCATCCTATTTCCCCTCACCCTAGTTACCTACCCACCCACTCCTGCTTTCCTGTCCTGGCATTCTCCTACAATGGGGTATCGAGCCTGCACAGGACCAAGGACCTCTCCTCTCATTGATACCCAACAAGGACATCCTCTGCTACATATGCAGCTGGAGCCATAGGTCCCTCCATGTGTACTCTTTGGTTGGTGGTTTAGTCCCTGGGAGCTCTGTGGGTAATGGTTGGTTCATATTGTTGTTCGTCCTATGGAGCTGCAAGCTCCTTCTGCTCCTTGAGTCCTTTCTCTAGCTCCTTTATTGGGGACCCTGTACTCAGTTCAATGGTTGGCTGAGAGCATTTACCTCTGTATTTGTCAGGCACTGTCAGAGCCTCTCAGGAGACAGCTATATCAGGCTCCTGCCAGCAAGCACTTTTTGTCTGGGTTTGGTGACTGTATATGGGATGGATCCCTAGGTGGGACATTCTAAATATGTAAGTGCATAAGCCACAAAAGTGTAAGAGCATTGGAGCAGTCCTGTTATATGCAATTACTTCAATTGTCTGGATGGTCACCCCCTTAAAAATGTACATACAGAAAATATAATTTGTCTTCATCTCCTCTGCTATCATCAATAGCAAGCTGCTGATTTTTGCATAATTGCAGAATATATCATGAGGAAAAAGGTGTTTTTTATTATATAGAAAATGAGGTGAAGATGCCAACAACGTGTGAAGAATTCTGTGATCTGATTTGAGTTCTGTATGGCCTATTGCTATATGAGATCAAATCCTCTGGATACCAACAAAACTGGCACAATTAAACAATGCAGTTGTGAGGCAGAGCACCTCATTTTCTGTGTGAATGCTTTGTAATAGAGGCCAAAAGGGGGTGTAGAACTGGAGTTACAGAAGGCTAGGAGCCATCATATGGGTGATCAAATCTCTTTTGTAATAGCAATGGATGCTGTTTACTGGTGACACATCACTCTTCCCCCACTACTGTAATTCTCTTGCATGCTGCATTCCATACTGATATCTGTTTCTTGGGAGGACTCCACACATGACAATGGATACTAAGAGGAGTTTTAATGAAGTAAAAAATAAATTAAGTTTAGGAGATTAATTTCCTCATGAATGGACTGGAGAGAGGACTTGGACATAGAATACCAAAAGACATTGAAGTAGGATAGCCTTTCATGTTGAAAATTTCACAATATTGAATGCTGAAAAATCCATAAAGGTAATTGTTCAGATGCTTCAAATCCTTTTTTGGATACTATGCTTACAAAAACATCAGAGTTGGTTGATGACACAAGACGATTATAAAGCCTGGGCAGGCTCTGTAGGTATGTACATCCCTTCTATGAAAATTAATTATTAAATCTTCATTATGTTAGACCTTATAATTGCCCTTGGATAAGAAGAAGTTGAAAAATCTGTAACAAGTACAAGTAACATAGGAAGGAATGAAAGAGTGGCAGCCTATTGTAAAAGACACTCACAGAGCTCCCAGGGACTAAAACTCCAACCAGAGAGTACACATGGGGAAACTCATGGCTCCAGCAGCATGTGTATAGCAGAGGATGGCCAAGCTGGTCATCAATGGGAGGAGTGGACTTGGCCCTGTGAAGGTTCTATGCCCCAGTGTAGGGGAATACCAGGACCAGTAAGCAGGAGAGGGTGGGGTGGTGAGCAGGGGGAGAGGGGAGGGAACAAGGGATTGTTTTAGTTTTTGGTTTCTTTTTTATTTTATTTTTTTCTTATTTTATTTATTTTTTATTTTTTTTAGAGGGGAACCTGGGAAAGGAGATATTGTAAATAAGAAAACATCTAATAAAAAAATAAAAAATAAACTAGCACGTGATCATTAAACAATATGCTTTTTCAGGTGCTTTTACCGTACAGTCCCTTTTCATCAATAAGGTATAAGGAACACCATCAAATTATTGGTAATCATTTTAAGATGTAGACTTAACTAATCAGATAAACAATATATTATTTAATTATCAAAGTGCCGCTTTAAAACTTATATGAAGATGAAAAAGAACAAGTTTTCCAATGTTAAAGAAGAGTTTTAAATGCTTCTAAACACAAACACTGATATACATAGTATTTCACGATATGTTCCTTGGTTTTCAAGATGTATTTTTCCTTGTGACTCTGTAAATATTTTAATAAAGGGGGTCACGAAGCCTAGGATGTTCTTGAATTCAGTATGTAGCCAAAGGTAACCTTGAACTCCCAATCTTTATGCCTGCACTTCTGAGTGCTAAGATTAAAGGTGTATACTACTATGTTAGTTTTACGTGTGGTTGGGGATCAAACTCAGGGCCAGTTGCACACTATGCACATCTTTTCACGGTGCTTCAGCTTATATTTTATTTAGATCATTTGAATGTAACCCTGTTTTATCATCCTATCTCAGTTTTATTTCAGACCTGTGAGATTGCGGACAATGCTGATCTTATATACATATATGAGTGTGAATCTTGCAAGTAATAAATACAAGAAACCTCACAAGATCTGAGAAATAGAATGTAACCCAGGCACAACCACTCAAAAGCAAGGAAAATATAGAAGTGTTTTCAACTGCTGTAACAAAATAGATTTCAAAGGAAGCAATAAATCATACGACTCCTTGGAAACTTTGGTTCACATCTTTGACACATTCATTTTTCAGATGATACAACCAAGATGTCTGTCTTCCTGGGGCATTAGTGGAAACAGTCCTGGAAAAAGCCACAGTCACACTGCTGGGCTTGGGCTTGCGTGGTTTTAGGGACTGTTTTTCTCCTAGGGGATCAAGTTGTCTGAGGAAGTAATAAGGATAAAACTGACAGTTTCATTTTTTTTGCGAAGGAACATAGTTTATAATGTCTGTCTTGGTTTTTAAATGTAAAGGTGTTTTTATCATTTATACGCATTGCTTTGATTATGGGGATAAGTGGTGATATTGAAAATAACTTAGATAATTGTGTCACTGCCAAATTTAGATCTTCAGATTCCATAATTTAAACATTATCTGATACACTTTAAATCTAAACCATCTATTAAAAAGATTGCCTTAACCTTTTCTTTCTTTTCTTTTTTGTTATTTTGTCCTCCTCTCCATCTGCCTTTCTTGATTCATGATTAACTGATTGATTGATTGATTGATTGATTGATTGATT
>JADRCD010168713.1:0-11788 GCA_019843815.1 Montemys delectorum | reverse complement strand
AGACATATTGAATTCCAAATCAGAACTCTGAGAGTAATGGATGGGGTTCAGGAGTTTATCAGAGAGAACTCAAGCATAAAGGAAAGGAGAAAGACTGTTGAAACAAACGGGGAATGGAAAAAGCACATGAGTAGCACGGAAAAACCTCTCAGGGGCTCTTGAGGATTCCCAACACTTCTTGAAATTTTAAACTTATTTTGTTGTAATTATAATATAATTTCATCATATTTCCCTTCTCTTTTTCTCTTCAAATAATCTCATGTACACCCCTTTCTCTTTTTAAAGTTCATGGCCTCTTTTCCACGTGTGTGTGTGTGTGTGTGTGTGTGTGTGTGTGTGTGTGTGTGTTAGGTTAAACTTAATAAATATATTATAAACAAAAAATTTAAATAAACATAAATATAAATTTAGATTTACAAACATAAGACTAAATATTTAAATACCGCCTACTCTGTCTGAACTTTCTGAAAATATGAAAATAGTCTACATAAGTTCAACTTTTTAACTTCTTACTTTCATTACATTTATACTTGGATATATCATTAAAATTATATTTCTGTGCATGGACTTGTTTTGTACCTGTGTATGTGTATCCTATGTGTGTACAGTTGCCAGCAGAGACCAACAGATGGCAATAGCTGAACTTACAAACATTTGTGATCCACTGTGAACACCACGGAGGTTCTCTGGAAGAACAGCAAGTGCAGTCAAATGGTGTCCCATTGCTCAGACCTCTGGTATATCTTTATGTGTCATTATTCTTGAGAAGCTTTAAAAGATGGAATTATTCTTTACACATTTGTTAATCCATCAGACAAACAGGTGCTTAAAATTTTCATCTCAATACTTTTTTTGGCTTGGTACATGTTTTTTACTGAAATTTGCATTTTAGAAATATTAATTTAACATAAGGATGCAAAGTAATACATTATACATATTTTATTAACAATGATTTTTCAGGGTTATGAATAAATATCAATTTATTTTGAAATACACACTCACTGCTTAAAAGTAGGCATTGTCTAACTTTGACTCACTTAGTAAATTCCAACACTGTTCAGTTTCCAACATGCACTTTTTTCTCTCTAGTACAATGAAATTTATTCCATAGTCAAAGAACTTCCACACTATTGTTTCACTTACCCATGTGTCCTGAAGTTCAATCACTTTCCAGCTGTAGTCTCCTGGTGTTGGTAAGGCAATATCATTTTATATATGAGAACACTTATCTTTCTTACATTCCAGACCAATAAAAGGAGGAAGAGTGAACAGATGTTCTCAAACTCCAGTGGCCATCTGCTTAGCCCTCTGCATTGCTCCTGACAGGGAGGCAATCTGCTGAGCACTTACTCATAAAACAACCATTTTGTGAATGAAATGATTTTAGTGGTCTCCAAGGCAATCACATTTCCAGCCTCTGTCAATACTGAAATTAGTGTGGAAATAAAAATAAACAAACCATTCCTTTCTATGTTTCCAAAAATTTATTGACTTGTTTAAACATCTAACTCTAGCACAAACAAACATGGTTTTATTGTAGTTTCACTTATATTTTAATGCAAAACAGTGACTTTTCATCACATTGACTTCCTTCTTTAAAGACTTCACACAAAAGCTTAAATCTGAGATCATTTTGCTCCTCAGGTGAAGATGCAAGTACTTGTTTGAGAGAGATTTTTTTTCTCCTCAGATGTACTAGATTACAGAAGCTTATATCTGCATATTCTAATAACTCATGTTAAATTCTGCACTGGTGTACAGGATTGTCATAGAAAGAGACAACCACATTATGTGGTTCAGATAAAATAATATATTGCCCTTAATTTTGAAAGCTTGCAGTCTAAACCCAATTTGTCTTTGGGTTTCATGTAAGAAGATGTTGTCCCCAGCTTTGGTTTTGGTTGCATACAGGACCTGCTGTTATTTTTCTTCATATATTACTTCTTTAAAAACACATTCTGTTTCCCCAAACTCCTTGTAGCTTTTATTATCTATGTTTTCTATCAAAATTCAAGACTTCGTTCCTTTTCAGCTTAGGTATGGTAGAAGAATTACCATCAATTTCTCCTTTATCCATGTTATACATTTTACTGAATAGCTTTGTAACTAAGCCTTATTACCGCCTTGAGACACTGGTAATTTCTAGACAGACATTTATATATTGTTTAAATTCTTATTCTCCATACAAATCTAATTGTAACACTCACTATTTCAAGAGAATTGGAGAATATGACCTCTGAGAGGTCACTGAGCTTTGCAGTATCTTCCTCCTGAAAGTTGTTAGGAGATCTATCATATGACTGTGTGGAAAGCCGGAGATATCCACCCCACCCCTGCCATTTTACCTCCGACTGTGCTATAGTAATTACTTTTACATCACTAGGATAAAACACCAAGTTCAAAGTAACTTGTAGGAGAAAGGGTTTAATTGGGCTTACAGTTTCATAAGGTTAGAGTACATTATGACAGCATAGGCCGAACGACAGGAAGATCTGAGAGTTCACATCTCAAAACCCTCAAGAAGGAGGCAGAGTGACCCAGGGAAACCTCAAATCCTATACCCAGTCACCATATGCTAATTCTTCCCAAAGAGTTTTTGAAGTGGAAATATCTGGGTTCTTTGGAGACTGAATTGTGTCACGTGATGTATTTTCTGAAAGCTGCCTAACAGCTGACAATGTGTTGCTGACACAGACTGAATTGTGTCACGTGATGAATTTTCTGAAAGCTGCCTAACAGCTGACAATGTGTTGCTGACACAGACATGGGCGTTTTTCTAGGAGCTGTCTAGTGAAAGGGTATGTGATGTTTTGCTGGAGTGGATGCTTAAGAGGGCATGTAATGTTTAGAAAAGATATCAATATAACCCCACTGAGAGTGAGGGGGCACACTTGCAGTGGTTTACCTTGCAATGTTTAGTTGGTCTTCACTTCACTTGTCATGACACCGTAGAGAGAATTGCACCAGAGAACTTCTCTTGGATTTGTGGCTGCTTCTTGGCACTTCCACAGACTCATGTCAGTTGGTGGAGCCTTGCAGGTTCTTCTTCTTCTTCTTCTTCTTCTTCTTCTTCTTCTTCTTCTTCTTCTTCTTCTTCTTCTTCTTCTTCTTCTTCTTCTTCTTCTTCTTTTTTGATTTTCAAGACAGGGTTTCTCTGTCTGTATAGCCTGGCTGTCCTGGAATTCACTCTGTAGACCAGGCTGGCCTCTAACTCAGAAATCCACCTGCCTCTGCCTCCCAAGTGCTGGGATTAAAGGCGTGAGCCACCACTGCCCGGCTTGCAGGTTCTTCTTAATAGTGCCACTGCTACTGGTTCATGTTTGGAGATTTGAACTAGATTGCTGATAACCTGACGGGCAGCATGTGTATAGTAGAGGATTGTAAAGTTGATAATCAATGGGACGAAAAAAAAAATTGTAATTGCCTCAAAAACTACATCTAAGCAGATCCATATCTCCATTTTCTATTAACCTTTTTTCTCCCCTACCTCTAGTAGGAGGGCTAGAAGGGCAATTGAAGCATTTAAGAACCCTTATTAAAGTAGATTTTGAAAAATCTAAGTCTACAGTTTTATCAACAGCGGACTAGTTATTCAAACATATGAGCCTAGGGGACATTCTCATTCAAGCCACTACGGACTTCTCTGAATAATTCTCCTCACAACACATTATGGAAATCATTTTTGGTCTTTTTTTTAGATTTTCCCACCAAAAGACCAGTAAGAAATTATCTCTTTAATGATTTCTATGATTACTCTGATATGTATGTATATGTTATGTGTATATGATATATGGATATATGTTTGTATACTTACATATGTATTTTAATTATTGTGTGTTGCATTGATGTGTGTGTGTGTGTGTGTGTGTGTGTGTGTGTGTGTGTGAGAGAGAGAGAGAGAGAGAGAGAGAGAGAGAGAGAGAGAGAGAGAGAGAGAGATGAAGAGTATGAAGAGGTCAATAGACAAGCTTATATATCAGGCCTCAACTAATGCCTTCTTTGAGAACAGTTTCTTGATTAGTGGTTTGCATGTCAGCCTAGCTGGCAGGTGAGAATCTTCCAGTTGGCCAAATACTTAAATCAGACTCATGGAGATTACATATTCTTTCTACTTGAAATAACAAAAGGAATGCATTTTCCATCTAGATTAAGGATTCCATTTGGTAGAAAGCAAGACTCATGACTCATTAACCTTCTTCTTGCTGTAACCATCTAAAGAGGGAAATAGCTTTAACTTCATCTAGTCTCCATTGTCTCCCATTTATCTCTCGAAGCTCTGTAGTTACAAACCTGTTCTGCTCTGTCAGCTTTATGTGTGTTCCAGTCACTGAACTTTTGTCTATGTTCTTTTGGAGCAGGTGCTTTATTTATTATGTCTTTTCTTTAGCCTGCTTTTACCCTTCATGAATAACCTAAAAAGTACATTTTGTTACAAATATGCACAGAAAACTGGAAAACTAATAATACATAGCTTTGCTCTAAAAGTTATATTTGCTACGAAACACTTTCTCATTGTGTTTGTTTACATGCAACCAAAGAATATTGGCAATGTACAATGTACAAAGATGTAGAGTATTTAAAATAAGTTCAGGTTTACTGACTTAGAAGAAAGTGAATTGTATAGGAGAAGTTTTATAGAAAAGATAATTATAACAGCCTGAAGATTAGTTCATTAGTTCACATGCTGCACTTTAGAGCATTTAAATTGTAAAGATTTTTCCAAGTAGAAGACCTTCAACAAAAGAGTCGAAGAAGGGCAGATCTCAGTCTCAGAATCTTGGTTGCCGTACACTGGAGAAAGAAACAGGTCTAAAGCTGTGTTTTAATTTTAGAAAAACAAGTAGAGTTACTGCTGGTTCAATAAGTGGTGGGAGGGGGGCCTGCTGAGGCTCTCTCTCTCCTAGGGGGAAGGGAGCCCTGGTGCTGAGGCCGGAATCTCTCTCCCTCCTAAGGCTGGCTGAGGGCCTGGTGGTGGAGGCCCAGGTCTCTCTCTCTCCTCCCGGGGCTGGCCTGCTTGCTGCACGGCGCTTTAATTAAAAAGGAGGCAATGTATGAATGAGTTATTTTATTGTAGGAAGGGGAAATATGCTAGTTGAGTGGAGAGAAGGAAAGGAGAGGAAGGAGAGAGAGAGAGAGAGAGCAAAGAGAGGAGAGAGAGAGCAAGAGAGAGGAAGAAGGGAACAAGAGAGGGAGAAGGGAACAAGAGAAAGAGAAGAGAACAAGAGAGAGAGGGGAAGGGAACAAGAGAGAGGAAGCAAGAGAGAGAGGAGGGAATAAGAGAGTGAGTAGGGGGCAAACTACCCCTTTTATTGTATGGAACGTGGCATGCCTGGCTTGTGGTCAGAAGACTGTGTGTAAGGTCCAGCTAGAATGCTGGGAGTTGGAGGCAGTGTCTGCCTGATAGAGCACACATCTCCTGCAGGGGCAGCTGTGAGGGGTCTGGGCTGAAATCTGAGCCATGGTCTCAGGAGCAATTCACTGAACACCTTCCGTCCCTTCGAGCAAATGCTCAGTAGGTCTCCGGGGTTCAAAGTGGCTTTGCTCTACTGGACTCTGGCTGTCAGAACTGCCCCACAAGTTACAAATATTTTTTCCAAAATAAATTAATAAAACAAACAAACAAAAACAAAGCCAGTAATCATACCTTTTCCTCAGAGCCAACACCATGCAGGACAAAGGTGTATAGGATAAGCACTCATGTATGCTTCAAACTTCCTTGTCTGCACCCCTTTCCCTCTACCTAGACTATCTGACTGCTAAGGCTTGCTGCCCTTTCTCAAGGTCATCTCCTTAGGCTTTCAGCCTTGCATGTAGACTTTTAATGTATATTTCTGCCTTTGTCCAGGCAACATCTCTCTCTGACACTCTCACTTGGGATTTTCTCTTTACAGATTAAATTCAAAAGTGGAATTAACTTCAATTTGTCGTTCATTCCAAACACAAGCATCCAATGAGTTTTCAGATTATGGGTTTTAAGTTAAATCACTGAGGGCAAAGAAAAGTATAAATAATTTAAATACTGAGCAAAGTAAAGATGGCAAATACTTAAATCAGACTCATGGAGATTAATTCATTCTTTCTACTTGAAATAAGGAAAGAATGTGATTTTCGCCTCTAGACTAAGGATTCCATTTGGTAGAATGGTAGACTCATGACTCCTTAATTTTCTACTTGCTGTATCCATTTAAGTAGGAAAATACATATAACATTATTTATGAAAAGAGAAACGCATACTTATTTGGAAAACAGACAGATGGAGAGGCCTATTAGTTTCTGTCTTTGAAGATCAATCTCTTGTAAACCAGGATAACTCCTAACTATACTCTGAATATCTGTCTGTATACTCACAGAGAAGTATACTCTTTACTATTCAAAAGAAAAGTTCAGAGGGAGACAAATACAGAAGACTGTAACTGATGATATACATGCTGCAATCAGATTCAGGGCCTTGCTAGGGCAAACACTGCACCTTATTAGCACCCTTCCCCAAGACCATTTTGAATTTAGTAATATCTGAAACCATTCAAAAGTACTCTTACTCATAATCTTTTACTAACAAGAGGAAAAAAGGAGGATCTATTAATTGTCTTGATGTAAAATTTGAATTCCATAACACATACTTTATAGTACATTCACTCTTGATATGAATATTCATCTTTATCTTCATCTCTACAACACTTTTGTCCTTAAAGAAATTCAGATATCAGGTCTTGAAGAACATGTGATAACCACTGCGTCACAGTCTCTTAGAAGAGATGAGAAATGCGTTATGATTATTCAAGAATGATGATTGTCATTTTTATTTCTGTAATTTCCCCAAGTTTAATACATTTTATAGTACAGAGGGGGTAAATAAATTCATTTAGATGGTGACTCCACAAACTAAATGCAATTCCTCTGTTGCAGATCTTTGTTCCTTCCTTTCTTTCTCTATGTTCTCTTAGTGAACGTCTTTGGGCCACAGCTTATAAAACCAAAGCATTTTTTAAGTATTAACATCCTGAGAAAATGTAGTTTCAGGGGATATTTCACATGGAAACAGCAACATCAAAACCATAAAAGCAAAACTTAAAATGGAATGAGTTTTACTTTGTTTTGTTTTCCATAGTTGTATTTTGTTTCTGCCAGTGCTGTTCCTGTTTTATCCATCACACCTAAGCAGCCACAGGGAAGAACCACTGGCAATGTTCCCCAGGCTGCTACAGCTGATGCCTAATGGAATCAAATGAAGTGAAACAAAAAGGAAATTGAACGTTTGATAAACAAGAATGGAGCTCAGGAGAAAATGTTTTTATTTATTTGTGCTTGTTTGGCTCTGTTCTATGCATTAGAACCATTGATAGTAGAGAAATCCCAGAACTGAAGCATGGATTGTACAAATCTCATTTTCATATTAATTGGGAACAGCGTATATGGGCATGTACATATGCTATTGCAGGAACAGGTGCATATTAGATAGTTCCAACAGTTGTATAAAAATGGTATGCATTTCAATGAATGAGTGCTAATTAAAAACACTCTATCTTTTATAAGATTATTCACTTATATCTTCAAATGTATCTGTTAAAGTGCACATGGAAATTTAAAAATATGTGTTTTAGAAATAATAAATGCTTCTTAAAATCAGTAGTAGACTCAGGCTTTATAGTGTATACACATACTTGTTAATGTGTAAAAAACACTTAGAATGGTGGCTACTGTGTGCAAATTACACTCTGATATGCAAATGTTAGGCAAGAATAATGGATATTTCATATTACTATCTTAAGAAATACATAAGAAAATTATGTATAAATAATGATAAGCCCATAGAAAGTATTAGGTAACAACTTTGCATTATAGTAATTACTGAATTTCAACAATTTTCAGTACTGGAAAAACTAACCAAGTAATGTTTTCCCTAGGGACCTCTAAAATTTTTTCTTACTAATAATTTTCTTTTATACTATTACTACAAAGAATCTTTCTTTTCACTTGCTAACATTAATGCAATTTCTAAGCATATATTCATACCTCCATGCAACTACATTTCTCACTAAAATGCTTAGGTGTTACTCTTAAGAAATACAAGTCTACAATAGTTTTACACTCTAGTGGATGGCAAAAATATATAAATATATTATATCTCAAAAGCAAATTTTCAAAGCACAAAGAAAAGTTCTCTGAGGCTCTCAAGGAAAATTACCATCATTTAAAAATGAGGTCTGGAATTTTCTTATACTTCCAAGGTCACCATATTTGGACATGCCCTCTAAGAATGGAAAACATATATTAAGAAATTGGATGGAGCTAACTTTACATTAACTAAGACTTGATCTCTAAACTGAAATGAAACCTCAAAATAACATGGATCACAAATGTTGTAAGAAGGGAGGCTTTAGTTGCAAGAATGTTATCTTTGTAGATGCTATTTCACCTCATTTTTTAATAGATTAATTACATTTGTGGACTGTAACTTACTTGGCACTTATGTCAGTCAACCATCAAATTATGGCAAACAGCACAATTAACTGAGGTATATATAGAGTCCTAGGGAACCCATTATCTGAGGCTCTAATGTTACTATTCCAGATTTGTAGTATAAATCATGTTGAAAGTAATCATTGAGTATCTTGTGTCCTGGCAGACAGTAGCCAATATTAGAAAATGAGGAGATTCAAGTAAAAGTCAACAGTGTTTGTAGGCTAGTAGTATCTAATAACATATGTTTGCTTATAAAATGCATACTTTTATTTATAACTCTGTTTTAATAATGCTTAACTGCAAACAAAGTTTAGTAAACTAATCTCCCATCAAAGTTTGAGATTTCAGTGGAAACAATCTGTTTGTTAAAGGCAGAGAATTCTCTATTTTTATGCTTTATAACCAATGTCAAACTCACTGTAGTTTTCCATATCAAATTCCCAATATCAAGATTTCAAGTTTACAAAGAATATCTAGTAGCTGGCAGTGTTTAGATAATAGTGTACTTCAGTTAAGGAAGGCAGTAGCAGGGAATTAGTCTTTTAGGCATGGTGTAAGTGATGAGCAAGGGCTGCAACATCCTACTCTTTCCTGCATTCTGGGTAACATCCAGAAACACCTAGTTAAGATTATATCACTGTCTGTAAACCCTAGTAATTTCACATTCTGAATATTGTAAAAGCCAAGAGCAATGTGTTGGTCTCACTATATTAATATAACCTGTTACTTATTTAGCAAGTCCTGTTTTGAATACGGTGAATATATATATATATATATATATATATATATATATATATATATATGTATAATCTGAGAACTTTGAATAATGAAAAAAGAATAAAGAAACATACCAGGTAAAAGAAAAGAAAAAACAGTGAAAAACTTTGAAGTTAGAGTCTCTGAGGAAAAAATGCACAATAAGTATTTAACATAATGTCAAATAATAACAGACAGAATTAAATGTACTTAAAGATATGTTATGAATAAGAAAAAGTAATATAGTACATTATTCTAAAATGTAAGATACTTCTAATATGTAATGTTAATTATAAACCATATTACCTTCTTCAGATACTTGCCAAAATATAAGACACTCAAATACAAAACTATGCACACACACACACACACACATTACAGATTAAAAGAAATACACACACTCACACAAACTACTTAAAAATTATCAGTATTTTTCAGACATTTCCTGTCAAAAATATAAAACAAACATATTAGGAAAATTGGATCATTATATAATATTGAAAGACTTTTCATTAGAAATGTTACAATGATCATGAACGATGCTTCTTTTAAAAAGTAAAACTATCATGCAATGGAATTATAATTTTTTCAGTGTATACCCCAAAGTATTACAGTGAAATCTACTTATGTACAGATTCCTCTACTATTTATTATGACCTTATTAACACTTCCCAGGCTATAAAATCATGGTAGGTATCTTTCGCGTATAAAGGGGTTAGAAAAATACTATATACACAATGATGTTTTATTTAGCCATGAAGGAGAATGAAATTAGCTTGTTTGCAGAAAAACTGATAGAACCGGAGATAATCATATTTAGTGAAATAAGCTGCACTACCATGACAAATATTTCTTATTTTTTCCTCATGTGGAATTTAAAGGGGAATGACCAGGAAAGTACAGGTAGACTATTGCCAACAAAGAAGTGAGGAAGTAAGAAAAGTGATTATTGGGGTATCATACTACTAGATTAAGAAAAGGTTACTCTTTTCAAAATATATGTATGAATGAACTTATCCTAATGACATTCTTTGTATGAATAATTATTGAAATTATTAATTAAAATATTTGAGGCAAGTATTATGCTCAATTATAAAGTATCAAGAGAATGATTATTTGCTTAGCATAGCATAGGAAAGCTTGTAATCTCAGTACAGAAGTAGATGACAAAAGTAGATGAACAGTCACATGCCTACAGGGGCTGCATTGAAATATCATGAATCAAAACTGAGTTGAAAAGCTTTGAAAGTGTGATGTAGTTTGAAACCAAAATATCCCTGAGATCCCACCTCACACCAGTCAGAATGGCTAAGATCAAAAACTCGGGTGACAGCACATGCTGGCGAGGATGTGGAGAAAGAGGAACACTCCTCCATTGTTGGTGGGATTGAAAGCTGGTACAAACACTCTGGATATCAGTCTGGCGGTTCCTTAGAAAATTGGACATAGTACTACCTGGGGACCTAGCTATACCACTCCTGGGCATATACCCAAAAGATGCTCCAAAATGAAATAAGGACACATGTTCCACTATGTTCTTAGCAGCCTTATTTATAATAAATAGAAGCTGAAAGAATGGACATGTCCTTCAACAGAGGAATGGATACAGAAAATGTGGTTATATTTATACAATTCTCAGCTATTAAAAACAATAAATTCATGAAATTCTTAACAAATGTATGGAACTAGAAAATATCATCCTGAGTGAGGTAACCCGGTCACAAAAGACCATATAAGGTATGCACTCACTGATAAGTGGATATTAGCTCAAAAGCTCAGAATACCGAAGAAGATACTATTCACATACCATATGAAGCTCAAGAAGAAGATCAAAATGCTTCAGTCCTTTTTAGAAGGGGGAACAAAATACTCACAGGAGGTAGAGGATGGGAGGAACTTGAGAGGAAGAGAGGAGAGGGAAAATGTTGGACAGGATCAGGTATAGGAGGAGACGAGACAGGGATGATATACAGAGGGTCAGTAATTTGACCAATAGAGTTGTGTAGCTATGGCGAGCGGGAAATTGGGGGTAGCCACCAGCAAGTCTCAGATGCCAGGAAAGCAAGAGACTCCCAGAACCAACAGAGATGAGATAAGTTGAAATGTCCCACAAAAAGGAGGGAGAACCTGTAGAGACCATATCCAGAGGTTAAACACAGCTCCTGGTTGGAGGGATGGGGCCACCCACATATCTCCAAATTTTTAACCCAGAATGTCACCTGTCTAAAAGAAATACATGGACAAAGTATGGAGCAGAGACTTATGTAAAGGCCATCGAGAGACTGCCTTACCTGGGGATTCATCCCATATACAGTTACCAAACCCAGACACTATTGGAGATGCCAAGAAGTGCTTGCTGACAGGAGCTTGATATAGCTGCCTCCTAAGAGGTTCTGCCAGAGCCTCTCTGCCTGAAAGATACAGAGGTGGATGCCTACAGCCAACCATTAGACTGAGCACAGGGATCTCAATGAAGGAGATAGAGAAAGGACTAAAGGAGCTGAAGGGGTTTGCAACCCCATAGGAAGAACAACAATATCAACCAACCACAACCCACAGAGCTCCCAGG
>JADRCD010168711.1:4031-41427 GCA_019843815.1 Montemys delectorum | reverse complement strand
CACACACACACACACACACACACACACACACACACACACACACACACGCACGCACGCGCAAACTCCCCTTGTGCTTTTCACAGAGACTATCCTGATTTCAGTTCTTACATCAAAAAGCTGGGGGAGTCCAGCTGCTGACCCACAGCTGGCTCAGGCTGTAGGAGGAAGGCACCTCAGCTTTGGACCTGGTCCCTGGCTGTACCTCACACCAGGAAGCTGCAGGTCAGAATTGGCCAGATGCTAGTCTCAGGTATGCGTTACCCAAGAAGAAAACAGCAGAATCAAAGAACCAGTAAAGCCATGGGCTTCCATCCCATGTCAAAGAAGGGAATGCAGCCCTTCCAAAAGGTCAGACACTTTCCCAGCCACCCAGAACATCTAAATCAAATCAGCAGTGGAAAAAAAGGCCAGTTATTGTGAGGTTTATTTGTTTGTTTGTTTGTTTGTTTTAATAATCCTCTGCTCTAAGCACAGGGCTCTTCATCTATGAAAACAAACAAGTTAGCAAAAACACTCTCTATGGGTCAGTGAACTGTGGGCACATGTTGAATTCTGAAAGTTCAGACAGAAATAGGGGAGCCCTGAGTTCCAGATCCCAGTAAACTGGGCCATTGTTTCAGGCTGTGGAAGGAGAGGGGATAAGTGGAGTGTCAACTTAGCTGATGGGATATTAATGGAATCAGAGACTGTGTCATGGTAAAACTTTATAGAAAGACACAGGCTTCCCCTATACAACTGGAAAGCCAAGGCCCAGGACCTGTAGGTTAGAAACACAAATGACAACCAAAGCAGGAATTAACATGTCAAATGATAGTGGCCACAAAGAAATAATCCTGCTGCTGCAGAAGGAGTAGACGGTGGCCAAGCCAAATGACAGGGCTATATGAGAAACAGCATGAAGAACTGTCCTGTTGTTCACTGTCCTGGTTAGCTTTAACTGTCGACCTGATATAACCTAGAATTATTTTTGGAAAAAAATTTCTCTGCCGAATTGCCTAGATCAGGTTGGCTTATGGTCATGCTTGTAGGAGATTACCTTCATTGTTAATTGGTTTAGGAAGGTTCCACCCACTATGGGTAGCATGTGATCCTGAGTTACATACAAAAGCCAGCTGAGCATAAGGCTGCCTTCCAGCCATCAATCCACATCTTCCATGATCCACAGGGTGCTTCTCTTCTTTCGGTGTAAGTGAGGCTCAGGGTCAGAGGTAGTACTGTGTGGAAGCACAAGCACGTCTACCTTCAAGTTCCTGTTTTGATGCACTCTGACCTGGAATTGAAAGTCAAACATACTTTCTCACTAAAAGTTGTCCTTGGTCAGAGTGTTTTTTATCCCAGCAACAACACTGAAAGACGAGATCCTCTTCACTGCAAATACCAGTTTCAGCAAATATACCTCACCAGCAGGATCTGGGAGTGGACTTGGGGCATTTCTTACTTTCCATTTTGTTGCCCTACCCCACTGAACTCACATCTCAGTTCCCAGGATCTCTAAGACCAGAAACTCTCAGGAGAAGGCATGCATACTCTGTATGTAAAATGATTTTCAGAGTACACAGTGATTTTCTCATTGTGTGCTTACTTTATCTTCCCCTACTACTGACAGTTGTCCATTTATAGTTAAGCAAAGTGTATATGCTGGGGCAACGAAAAAGGTGGGCATTGCTTTAAATAAACCTATCACACAAAATTATCGAAGGTTATGTGCAATAGCAATCCACCTGGGAACATTGCTCAACATACTCATACGAACAAATGATGACAGCTGCAGAGTCAATGATGCCTCGTTGAGAGTATGAAGAAAAAGTAAAGAAAGTAAAGAGAGTAAAGAAAAAGAAAAGAGTATGGAGAAATAGAAGGCTGAACCACTTACTACGTGATACTACACAGTATGGATTCTACAGTGAATGGACCTCCAAGGGTTGCTGTTTGGTGGGTTTGTGGGAGATTCACGTTGATCTTCTGCTTGTACTCTCCAGATCCTGTTCAAGGTTCCTCTTTACAGCTAGGAAACCATTCAGGTTCAGATCATTCGCCACACAACTGATGAGACGACTGCAAGAAGCTCCCCTTTCTAAGATCCTCTACAGAAGGAGGAACAAAGACCCAGCAGAGACTGCTGGACCCTCTGCTCTTGTTGACAGGGTGACATAAAAGAAAGAGAAAAACACTCTATCCCATGAAAGATCGTATGCCTTTCTTCCCTCTTCTCCACTTCATTGTTTAAGACAGAAGACACAAATCCAGTTAGACAAGGTTTTAACCTCTGCGCTCCAAACACCTTCCAAGGCAGTGACATTTCTGCTACAAACCCACCAGGCAAGGACAGTAACTTGGTTTACTGCCAGGATAAAACTTAAGATTCAGTAAATATTTAATGTTGTCAATGAAATCACTACCTTGAACTCTGACCTTTCATTCAACTAGCTTCCTGCAGAAGGTGAACAGTACCAGAAAGAAGCAGGCCTGTTTTGGTGCTGGTGAACACACAAAATTCAGGAAAAAAAAGCCACAAGTAAGCAGGGACAGGTTAATCAAAGGAAACATGCAAATGGCTTGGCAATGTGTGTTAAAGAGCTCTGTCCCACAGCTGGACAGATTCATTAATGCTACTGTAATCCCTACGGTTAACTTAGAAATAGGGGCACATATTATCCCTCTGTCAACTCTTATCTTCTTGGTTATTTTATTTTTATGGGATCCTGTATACAAAAGAGAACATAAGGCACACCACTCAAGAGAACAGAAACTAGAACTGGATCTGTAGTAATCTAAACTCGATTCTCTTCTTCTCTGTGTGCAATTTATGGTTAGATATTTTATAGACTGGTGCAGGTCTCTTCATCTCCTTGTTTTTCACTGTGAAGCCAGGTGGTAGACTTCCGAATGGTTCATCAACTGAGAGTCTACAGGCTCTATACAGTTTTTTTTTTAAATAAAACTTTTAAGCTCCAATGCAAAATGTGGAACATGGTAAATACACAATCTTATATTGTAAGGAAAGAGTCCATAACTCTTACAATGATTTCCAAGTGTCTACAATCATTGTTCTAGATAACTTGTAAGGCTACTTCCTATCGCTTTGTTAAGATATAGCCAGGATTTCAGGATGCAATAAAGAGTCATGAATTGGACTGATTGAAAGATGGGTGTAGACCAATAAAGAGTACATAAGGGAAACGCTCAGCTACTGAAGCAGGGGTAGGTGGGTGGGGGAGTACCCTCGTAAGAGGCAGGGGGAGGGAAGAGGGAATAGGAGGCTAATGGAGGGGAAATTGGGAAAGGAGATAATATTTGAAATGTAAATAAATAAAATAACCAATAAAAATGATAAAAAGATAGTGTAGAAATTACTGTTCTTGAATTCTTTTAGTGCTGCTGAGCACTCCTGAGTTCTTCACACTTCCCTGCAATCACTGTAGGGTACTCATAGTCTTAATAAAGATCCATCCCCACAGAAAACTGGATCCCTGCATACAAGATGCAAGACATATTGCCTTTGCTTTATGAAGTCATAAAAATCTTGAATGTTCACCAATCAGATCTGCACAACTCTCAATGTAGTTTGTTTCAATTAGCTTTGATTAAAAGAAAATCCCTTGCAATACCATAAGGAAACATTTACAGAGTGGGTGACACCATTTGTTGATAGACAGGCTTCTGAAATGATTATTTTGATGGTCCTCTTTAGGTCCAGAGGCAAAAACCTTGAGCAGTGACTGGAGAAGGGCTGAGAAGCAAATATGAAGTGATTAAACTCTTGAGATGTGCCAAATGAATACCTAAACCTGGGCTGGTGACGTGACTCAGTAGGAGAGTGCTTGACAGACAAGTGGAGGCCCCAGATTCATTCTCTAGAACAGGAAGAAAATTCTAAACTAGAATAGTTGTTCATTAGTGAAACCCTTTGGAGGATCATCATGGCCATTTTGCACATGGAGCCCCCACTTCTTTGTTGGCATATCACTGGGGAATGGAGCCTTGGGAAGAGCCTTGCATCTGTTCACATCTTCAAGCCTAGATAATTCTTAACAAAGAACTGCCATCCTCAGAAACAAGATGGTTAAATACCAGCAACTTCATATAGCTTGACCTAATGTATATGATACTTATACAGCAGATGTCCTAACCATTTTGGCATAATAAGCTATCTGTGACTTACCATTCCTTGTCTGGAGGACAAGACAAAGAATGGGTAATCCACAGTGAAGTTTGTCCCAGTCTTAATAATTAAAGCCATGTCAAAAATATAGAAATGTTCAAATTCCAGGACATATTTTAAGACATCTCCTCAAATCATTACATTTCTTTCAGAATTCAGCTTCACAAAATTCTGTACAGAGCCTAATTTGCATAAAGTAAAGACTGATAATAGGGACATTGACAGGTTATTCTGATAATTATCAGAATATATATCATATATATAGTATGTATTAGAATATAAAATATTGTGCTAATATTCTCACAGGTTGATCTAATAGAGATAAATCCTTAAACGAGTAGGCAGTGGTGAGTAACCAGCAGAATTATTTGCTAACTATGAAAGTCTCCTTGCCAGCAGCAGCACCTTTCGAGTTGTTGGATCACGATACCAACTCTTTTTTTTTTCATTCATTTATTTATTCACTTTACATCCTGATTGTATCCCCCTTCCCTCCTTTCTGCCCAGTCCCACCTTTCCATTGTCTTCCCCATTTCTGCCTCCTCTATCAGTCAGAGAAGGGGAATCCCACCCCCACTGAGTACCAAATTCCCTTGGTATATCAAGTCTCATCAGGAGTAAGAGCATCCTCCCCACTGAGGCCATACAAGACAGCCCAGTAATGGGAACAGAATCCACAGGCAGGTAGCTGAGTTAGGGTAAACCTTCACTCCAATTTTGGTGGTACCCTCATGAAGATCAAGCTTCACATCTGCTATATGTGTGTGGGCCTAAGTCCAGCCACTGAATGCTGTTTGGTTGGTAGTTCTCAGTTCTTCTACAAGACTCCTTGAGTTCTGTCTAATATTTGGTTTTTTGGGATTTTTGTTTTGTTTTGTTTTTCGAGACAGGGTTTCTCTGTGTACTCCTGACTGTCCTGGAACTCACTCTGTACACCAGGCTGGTCTCAAACTCAGAAATCCGTCTGCCTCTGCCTCCCAAGTGCTGGGATTAAAGGCGTGCACCACCACTGCCTGGCATGTCTAATATTTGGATGTGGGTCTCTGCATCGGTTTCAATCAGCTGCGGAATGAATCCTCTCTGATAGCAGTTGTGCTAGGCTCCTGTCTGTAAGCATAGCAGAATATCACTAATAATATCAGGGGTTGGTTCTCTCCGATGGGGTGGGTCTCAAGTTGGGACAGCTGAGACCCGTAGCAGCTCAGGAAATGGAGCCTGAAGTGGCCATCTTCTGTTGCCAGGCAGAATATCCAGAGGAGGGAGGGGAACACCTATCCACTTACAAAATCTTTGATCCAAAGTTTTCCCTGCCTACAAAATGTGCAGGGATAAAGATGGAGCAGAGAATGAAAGAATGGCCAAGCATCGACTGGCCTAAGGACTCTAATTCTTACAGGAACTGAGAGTACCAAGCCTGGCAAACAAACTGTGATATACTTGCTAGTGCTGCTGGGCTCTGCTTCTGCAGAGCAGCATTGCAGTGCTGCTCAGCCCTGACTTTGCTGTTTCTAGTGGCAGTACCCAGGGAAACTGGGCATGGAGTCCATGTCCAGTAGGGGTAAACAGTGAAATGTACAGCCTCTACCTGCCTGGACACAACTCTCTTCTTTTAATTGAAAGTGGATTTTTAAATACAATATATTGAGTACAGTTCCCCTCCCCCAACTCTTCCCAGCTCTTCCCCACCTACCCAAATCCACACCCTTTCTTACTTTCTCTCAATAGAAAGCACACATCTTTTTAAAAAGAAGAAAGAATAAGAATAATAAAAATATGATAAGATATAGACAAACCCAAGAAGGGCAAAACAAATGAACAGAAAAAAAAAAGCCAAAGAAAAGACACAAGAAACACATACAGACACAGGGGCACACATTTGCACATACAGAGATCCCATAAACACACAAGCAAGATCTGTAATATAATGAAAAATGCTTGTAGGAAGGAAGAAAGAAAGAAAGAAAGAAAGAAAGAAAGAAAGAAAGAAAGAAAGAAGGAAGGAAAGAAAGAAAGAAAGAAAGAGAGAGAGAAAGAAAGAGAGGAAGGAAGGAAGGAAAGAAGGAAGGAAGGAAGGAAAGAAAATTGCAAAACAAATATTATGAAAAAAAATTACCTCCCAAAAGAATTGAGTTTATTTTCATGTTGGCCGTCTACTGCTGGGCATGGGGCCTGAGCTTGGTTGGTATACCCAGTGAGAATCTGTTAGAAAAAAAAAAGTAGTTTTTTTTCTTTTCAGAGCAGTCATCAATTGCACATTGCTTTTGAGTAACAGATGGATTTTGGTTTTGTTCGTCTGCTTTTAGTTTTTTTGTTTGTTTTTGGGGTTTCTTTTCTTGCTTGTTTGATTTGTTCTTTTTGCTGTGATGTGAGTGGAAAGGTAGGAGATGTGGAGACCAGAGATCCATTCTACTGCAGCAGGAGATGCCTAGCTGGAGAGTACTGAGAGCAGGACTGTTTGGCTGGAAATGAAGGTAAGGTCTTAGGAAATCCAACTCAGGTCAGAGTTAGAGAGAAGGTTTTGGATGCTGTAGTAGGTTTTGCAACTCTTTTCCATCAGTGAATACACTGATGAGGATTCAGAACTAATAGAGACCCAATTCTACACCTGGTACACATCCAAACGAGAGACAAAAGAACAAATAATGAACAATTAAAACAAGTAAGGGCAAAGAGAAGGAAGGAGGAGAAAGATAAACTCATTTTTGTGCTTCTAACCCAGCCAGCCCGATAAATCCAAAGTTAATTATGTCATAGGCAATACCAAACTCTCTGGGTATCTGAAAAATACCTTGTTTTCTTGGAGCTTGGAAATAGCCTGAATGAGTTGATGTATGCCTTGAAATTTTAATTTTCTGTTTTTAAAGAATAGTTATAGTAGTCAGGATCACAAAACTCAGCCTTTAAATAGTACATGAAAACAGGAAGGAAAAAAATCAAGAAACATAGAAACAAAACATACAAAAAGAATATATAAAGCTTATACATTTAACTAAGTGTCCTTACCATGAGCCAATTGAGTCATTAGAGCATGCTTGATAAGATCAGTTGGTTATAAAGGTGGGTGACAGCAAAGCAGAAATGGCTTGTCATTTAAGACTGTGAGAATACTTGAAGTCAACACAACAGGCTTTATTTTCATTTAGGAATCAGAAGCTCTTTGTGGATAAGGACTGTCCCAAGTTACCCCGGGATAAGGTAGTGAGCCAATCTGACCTCCAGTTCAGTGGTATTTCCAATGTAAAATTATTTCCTCCCCTTAGATACGAAACATAGGGAAATCTATAGAAATAAAATTTTCTCTTTTATTTTGTACCAGTACAAGATGATCTTATTTCTCATGAAAACTTTGTCCCTGGTTTAAAAGCTGCAGTTCTATCTAGATGACCCAGAATATCAGACTATACTATTGTTTTCAGTTGTCATGAGGCAACCTTTTATATAACGAATTTACATCTCTCCTAGGTAAAGAACGGAATTAAGTTACCATTCTTAGAGGAACTGAGAGAATCGTTCCTTTTTCTCTGTCTTCTGGGCTATGGAGATGCCTCACTGGGCAAAGGACCTGTTGTCAGTTCAAACTCTTGGATTCCCATGATGGAAGGAAAAAATTTACATCTGTAAGTTGTCCATTAACCAACATACACACATACGTACACACACAGTGGAGTGTCCCTCCTTACAAACTACATAAATAAATATGATTTTTAAATTTTTCTGTGTTCTGTGGATTGGATAAGGAGTCTTGTACTTAATTTTGAAGCAAGAATCCGTTGGTTACAGAAGGCAGTGAATGCACAGAAATCTTGGCTATGCCTTCTAGTGATTAATGCAAGAGAAGCATGACCAAAACAACTACTATTTAGTGAGTTTCTACAAGCCAAGGGATATAGTAAGTCCAGATTTATATACATTGTTAGTTAATCATAACCAAAAAACGGTGGAGTCTGGTGTTATCATAAATACTTTCATTATTATTCATAAAATTCTGAGGCTTTGTGTTATTCTGTGTACTAGAGGCTATCCTCGGAGATCTCTGGTCCGGCCTCGTAAGAGGGTCAAAGTGAAGGGGAAAGGGCATGAGCAGGGAGGGGAAGTACCTCTACTGCTTCTCTGTGGCTGCCAGAGCCGCTGTTACTCCAAGACATTGCCCTGGCTGTGCTGAGCCAGAGGAGGGGTGGTGATCGATCGAAGTGCAGCGGAACTTCTGGTGGTGAAAGCTTTGGGAGAGTGTTCTTGCCCAGGCAGTGTTACAGCGCTTATGACATGCTCTCAGACAACAGGGTAATTCTCACACACACTTCTTCCTTCTGGATAGGATCTTATATACAGTTTTGGGGTGGAGGCGGGTCTGACAGCAGGCGTTTCCTATTGGCTTGGCCTAAGATGCCTGATCTACATGAAGAAGGACTTGTGTGCACAGCCCCTATGTGACGGATGGCCACAATTTTCTCTATGCGGGGCCTGTGGCTACATGTCAGGGGCCTGGAGTCTGGAGCAGGCAAAGCTTCTACCGTCCCTGTGGATCTCGGGGACTTCAAGCCATAGCGCCACATTACCAGGCTTCCGCTCATGGTCTACCACCCCACAACTTTCAAGTCAATTAACTTTTCCCCAAGTCAAACCTGGAATAAGGAATAGTATAAATTTAAAGTAAGATTACTTTACTCCCAAATCATTCCCTTGCCCATTCATTATATTACAAGACTACAGACTATGTGCTTTACTGTTCATGCTGCACAACACGAGAGCTGTTATCAGTCTGCTTCAACTGTTCCCAAGATAGGACAGAGACTATAGGAGGACGAGCTGAGAGAACGGCAACAACTAGCCTCTGGCATTTGAATCAATGTGAAATTTAGCTCAAAATTGTAAACCATAGAAGTTGAAGGCATCTCAGAAGGTCATGTGACCGCTACACTAATGTTCACTGAAAATCTACCCTGAGGTAGCCATTGTAGTAGAAACTGGAGATGAACACATAAAGAAGCAAACCCTTGTGCTCAAAGATCTCACCTGTGAAAGGAAATGCCCCCCCCCCAAAACAGCAGGCAGCAGAAACAACTGTGTCAGGGAGGAGTGTAAACAGTAGGAATGACTGGATGGGTAACAGGTCTCAAGAATATCCCCCCAAAAGCAGATGTCCACCCTGTGTCTTCAAGGAGAAAAGAACATTTGACAAATGAAGTTACATGGCAAGGAAGCCCCAAAGAAAGAAATATTTGAGGAAAGATATGAGCTGCAAAATCACATGGAAGGCTTGAGGAGTGGTGAGTGTTTCAATATAAAAATGGAGCTCTATCTCCCTTCAGGTCTATACACATACTAACTCTCATTTTCTCATTAAAAAAATAGATCCAAGTCATTGGCTCTGATTTCTTACCAACCAACCATTTATAATACAATGACAGAGAATAGTCTGGAATATTGGCCAGCAGATATGTGAGAACCTATTTCCTCTTGTTGCCTAATAAACATTGAGTAAGACCTGGCTTGCGTGGTGTACTTTGTCATGAAGAAAAAAAACACCTCTCAAACTTAACTTAATTTGTTTTAAAACAGACATCAAGACAATAGGGTCCAGGATTACAGAAAAAAAAATCTTGATGAAGTGAAATTCACCTTCATAGCTTTTCTCCATAGTTACTTTGAATTACAAATACAGATTACTACAAGACTGTTTTAAGATGAAAAAGCAAAAGCAGGATGGAAAGGAACTGATAAGTCTCCTGTGTCTAAGGAAGCAGGAAAGGCTAAAAAGATATTCTAATTATGACTGAAATAAAGGCCAGTTCAGCTAAACAGTCACATCTGGCCCTTACTGATATCAGTCAGCATAATGGAAATAATAAGGTGGGGAGTTTGCTGGCGTTGCTGGTGAATATTAGATGTACTTCCCTTTCGAGTCAGATTTAAAATGTCAAAGAGATCAATTTAAGTGATTAGAATTAATAAAGTAATTAAGAAATAGGAGCAGCTGGAGAGGATACTGTCCAATAACTAGCTAGAAAGAATGCGGCTCCTAACAAAGAGGGAATTAAATAAGAATCTGTTGGAGAACATCTATCAGTAGAATAGGGTCTGTTAAGTCCAGTTGATGTACATCAAGGACATTGGCTTAAAAATAAAACTGGAAAATGAGACAGTTTTGGGTGTTTCATGCCCTGTAGCTTCTCTGGGAACCTGAAAAAGCAAGGTAAGAAGTGGGCTGCCGAGGGGAAAGGAAGCAATATTGTCCATGGAAAGGACTATTGGTGTGCTGTGGGGCCATGGTTTTATCCTTGTGCCCTCTTTTAGAGATGAACCAATAAACCAGAATTGTGCCCTTCTTCAATTGTGAGATTAGACGATTGAACTCTATGATCTTTATGGATACCTGTTTCTCTAAATTTTGCACTATACACATCCCTTAATAATTACAACCTCAAAAACCACTAAAAAAGTAGTTATTAACCCTGAAACTGAACACCTGGGCATGAGCAAGGAGTAAGCACAGTACCATTTATAAGATCAAGCAATCCTCTCAAGTTCATTGTCCTCATGGGAATGTTTCCTGAAAACCAAAACTTAAAAAATACCCAGTACTGTGTTGAACTAAAAAGCATGTCTGCTATCTAAGCACTAGGGGATTCAAAAGCAATTTCCTATTAACTTGTGCTTACAGGGGCAAGCAAGAAAGCAGCCCCCTGCTAGGACTTCAAATTACCACACCATACATTTGTCCCTAAATACTCACTTGAGTGCACACACACACATTGAGGATTGGTTTTAATGTTTTGAATTGATCCAGCCTCCTAAATCAATAATCTGTGTGTCCAAACACTGAAGTTCCTTGTCCCCAATTGGCTTTTGATTGATCAATAATGAGCCAATGGCTGAGCAGGTAGACTGAGGTGGGACCTTTGGATTTGCATGGGCAAGGAACTGGATGAGAAGACAGGAAGGAAAGATTGCCATGACTGGAAAGAAGAAATACCAGACCTAAAAGCCCCCTGACATGTGAGAATGAGGCAAAGTGGCCACATGGGCTACTTCCCCAATTGTGTTTGGGGTAGCATAGATGAAATATAGATATTAAAAGATGTTAACTCAGGAATACCGGAGGAGAGTCTTTGCTGGCAGTGGAAAGGATTAGAAATGGCCAGCCATTAAGCTAGTCATGGCATATCAAAATTAACTGATGTGTATGTGTGTGTTTCATTTATGAATCCAGAGGCTCTGGTGGGTGGCTGGGAGTGCAACTCACTGGGAGCACAAAGCAGTTAACTAACTACTACAACACATACACATACACACACACACACACACACACACACACACACACACCTTCAAAATGCTTCAAAATCCATGAATGTTTCTAGGCATTCTAGTTTGATTAGAACTTTGACAGACCAACTTTGGGGAGAAAAGTTTATGTTTTTCCAGATAAAAAAGCAATGTGTGCAAGTTGGAGGTAGAAAGTAACTCAACTACTACTACTACTACTACTACTACTACTCCTCTCACACACAAACACACACACATACATACACACAGAGACACACATATACACATGCACACAGAGACAGACACACACAAACATACACATATATACACACAGTCCCACACATATATGTATACACATACACACACACTCATACACACACATATATGCTCACATGAATATACATTTGTGCATACACATACACACAGACACACACATACATGCATGCCTAGACACACACACACCAGTGAAAACAGTATGTAAGTAATCACTGAACAAAAGTACTTGTTAGATTTTATTGTTTTGTTTCAATATTGTTTCAAATTGTTTGTTCTGTTTATGTGAAGAGGGGAGACGTATTGGGGCATTACATAGATATGGTTACAATGAACCTAAAGTCTATTATTTAAAAAAGCTAAAATAGAGTTAATACACTCCTCAGGATATCTGTGCATTAGGCTAACATCTTTCTTCAGAGCTCTGATGCTTGGTAAAGGCAAAGTAGAGAGTAAACATTTGAATACAGACTTAGATATGAGACCTTGGACGTTCCTATTCTTGGGACTCATTTCTTACTTGGAACATGAGGATGTTGATGACCTGTAAAATCTTTCAATTTTAGACTAAGATGATAAAAAGTTCATCTGGTAAGAGTGTCATAACAGTGTCAAGGTATACAGGCTTTGCTGGTTTTTCCGAAGCTTAGAGTTCAACAATGTTGGTAGCAGTATTGATATGTAAGCACATCCAATATTACTTGATCAACACGAAGGTTCCAACCCCATGGTTATTATCTAGAGGCCATTGTCATTCATAGTCATACATCCAAAGACTTTGGCAATACCCAAAAATGGAAATAGTTTCAGTTGTCATAACCAGACATGGCTGGGGACAGAGGAACTGAAAAGGAGAGAATTGTAACTGACATAGCAAATAAAGGACAGGGCTACTTCTAAGTACTAGTATCTAGGACACTACCATACCAAAGAATTCTGTCCCCAGATGTTCTAGTAGCAAAGTGGAGCTCTGTGAATACAATACATGGGTAGTCAGGTAGTAGTCAACCTTTACCAGATTAGGGCCATGTAGAGATGAAGGCTTCCTGTGACAATTCACAGGTTCTTCCAGAGCCATTGTGTGGATGCTCTACCCTTCAAATCTTGGTGATGAGCAATTTAGTTCTTTCAACTTATTACATTTCTTGAAGGAAATGTGAGATTCAAACTGCTAACCTCCAGTGAACAACCTTCATGCTAAGTCTAGATGGCAGAAAGGACTATCTCAGCCTTTAATAGAAATAATCAAACACAGTTACCTTGGCTAGTGTATTGCTCTCTAAGATTCCTTAAACTGTTTTGAACATACATATTGCCAAAGAGGGGGGCTTAATCATGACATTTTTATTGATGTATATAATATTTTGATCATAAACTCTTCCTTTTGTCTCTCCTCATTCTGGCTCCTTACCTCTTCTTGAACACCTGAGGCTGTCACATCTTTGTCTTCTTATGTAATATTAGCTTAATAGAGTGATTTGTAGAGGAGAGCAATTAGAACAAACACGTAGTGAGGGATAGGCAGTAAATGTCTTTTGCTTTCTTCATCTTGCATCTGGCTTACACTCGATATTATTTTGTTGCAATGCAAACACAACTGCCTCCTTCTTCAAGTCAGATTTCATCTGGAAGTCTCAAGCCCACTCAGCAGTATTAAATTAAGAGGCTTCTCTGTGTTGGCCACACTCTTAATGACTCACCCTTGGTCTCAGCTCTGTTCACCAAACAGCTGTATTCTCAGTGCCTTCCTGTTTCACCAGGAGATGGAATTCAGAGACTCCAGATAACCTTTTGTCTAGCAGGGGGCTTGGGGACCCTTGACTGGATCTCTGACATGTCCAGTAGAGAAGAAACTGTTGACAATTCTTGTTGCCTAGTTGAGCATCTTTATCATAAATTATAAACCCTGCATCTGGCCCTTGGCTTTTTCCAGCATCAGACATCTGACTCAAATGGACACTTAACTTTGAAGTACTTAGCACTGACTTTCTCAAATTCAAATATTGATGCCATAGTTCAGTTTTCTATCACCTAATTTCTTCTGGAAAGTTCTGGAACCCCAGAATTCCAATTTTTTACTAATAATTGTCTAGAAGTCACAATATAATATGATTTCTGTAACATGCTAATCCCATCTCACATCCTTCCACACCAGCTATAACGTGGTATATAGAAACTCACTGTGACCTCTAGCTTTGGTTTTAGAATCTTACAGATTGCTGCAGGGTCTATTCATTTCATAGATTCTTCAACAAACCTACAGGGCAACCCATGCAGCAAAGACTCTAAAGACAGATTTCCTGCATTCAGTTCTTTCTTTACTTCTTTGTGTTTCAGTTTTATCATCTCAAAAATCAAAATAAAAGTATCCACCTCACAGGGTTATTATAATAATTAAATTGGCCAGACTATGGTGGTACATGCCTTTAATCCCAGCACTTGGGAGGCAGAGGCAGGTGGATTTCTGAGTTCGAGGCCAGCCTGGTCTACAGAGTGAGTTCCAGGACAGCCAGGGCTACACAGAGAAACCCTATCTCAAAAAACAAAACAAAAAAAAAGAAAGAAAGAAAGAAAGAAAGAAAGAAAGAAAGAAAGAAAGAAAAATATAATAATTAAATTGATTGATAAATAATATAAATATAAGTATAAATGTGAATATAAATATAAGTGTAAATATTAATATAAATATAAATATATGTGCCCTAACACAAAGTAAGCATGATAATGTTGTCTGTTAATATAATAAGATTTAAGATGATAAACCAAAGCCTGGCTACCTGACCAACCCTTATTATTGATGCTATTCAATGAGGAAACCGAAAAAGAAATATCGGAGTAACATGTTGTCACCAGTCATGCATGGGGGAGGGGAAGAATTTTAAATTTATTTAGACACTTGATCCAAACAGCATCTCTTACCACGTAGACACATCAGAGAGAATAACTAATGAATGAGCAATATGTTGAGCAGAACCCAGAATATCTTCTTAAGGATTGATGTAGATGAAGATGATTACTTTCTGAATGACAGCTGGAAAAAAAATCCAATTAAAGACAGTTCCTGAAAATGCAATATTATTAATTTTTCTTTTATTTTCTTATTGGATATTTTTTTATTTACATTTCAAATATTATCCCCTTTCCTTATTTCCCCCATTACCAGAAATCCCCTATCCCATCCTCCCTCCCCTTGCTTCTGTGAGGGTGTTCCTCCACTTACCCACCCACTACCACCTCCCTGCCCTCGATTCCCCTATACTGCGGCATCTATGGAGCCTTCATAGGACCAAGGACCTCTCCTCCCATTGATGCCTGACAAAACCATTCTCTGCTGCGTATGCCGCTGAAGCCATGTGTACTCCTTGCTTGATGGCTTAGTTCCTGGGATCTCGGGGGCAGGGGGTCCGGTTGGTTGATATTGTTGTTCTTCCTATGGGGTTGCAAACCCCTTCAGCTCCTTCAGTCCTTCCTCTAACTCCTCTATTGGGGACCTTGTGCTCAGTCCAATGGTTGGCTAAGAGCATCTGCCTCTGTATCTGTAAGGGTCTGGCAGGGCCTCTCAGGAAACAGCTATATCAGACTCCTGTTAGCATACACTTCTTGGCATCCATAATAGTGTCTGGGTTTGGTAACTGTATATGAGATGAATCCCCAGGTGAGGCAGTCTCTAGATGGCTTTTCCTTCAGTCTCTGTTCTACACTTTATCACCATATTTGTTCCTGTGGGTATTTTGTTTTTCTTCTGAGAAGGACTGAAGCACCCACACTTTGGTCTTCCTTCTTTTTGGGCTTCAGTGGTCTGAATAGTACCTTGAGTATTTGGAACTTTTGGGCTAATATCCACTTCTCAGTGAGTACATACCATGTGTGTCCTTTTGTGATTGAGCTACCACACTCAGGATGATATTTTCTAGTTCAATCCATTAGCCTAAGAATTTCATGAGTTCATCATTTTTAATAGCTGAGTAGTACTCCATTGTGTAAATGTACCACATTTTCTGTATCCATCCCTCTGCTGAAGGACATCTGGGTTCTTTTCAGCTCCAGGCTATTATAAATAAAGCTGCTATGAACATAGTAGAGCATGTTGGAGCATCTTCTGGGAATATGCCCAGGAGTGGTATAGCTGGGCCCTCAGGTAGTACTATGTCCAATTTTCTGAGGAACTGAGATTTTCATAGAGGTTATACCAGCTCTCAATCCCATCAGCAATGGAGGAGTGTTCCTCTTTCTCCACATCTTTGCCAGCATCTGCTGTCACGTGAGGTTTTTTTTTGTTTTTGTTTTTTGTTTTGTTTTGTTTTTTTTTTTTTTTTGCCATTCTAACTAGTGTGAGGTGGAATCTTGCATTGTTTTGATTTGCATTTCCCTGATGACTAAGGATATTGAACATTTCTTTAGTTGCTTCTCAGCCATTGAAGTTTCCTTAGTTGAGAATTTTCTGTTTAGCTCTGTTCTCCATTTTTAATAGGGTTATTTGGTTCTCTGGAGTCTAACTTCTTGAGTTCTTTGTATATATTGGATGTTAGCCCTCTTTTGGATGTTGGGTAGGTAAAGACCTTTTCCCAATCTGTGGGTTGCTGTTTTGTCCTACAGAAGCTTTTCAATCTTATTAGATCTCATTTGTCAATTCTTGACCTTAGAGCCTAAGCCATTGATGTTCTTCTATTCAGGAAATCTTCCCCTGTGCCAATGTCTTTGAAGTTCTTTCCCACTTTCTCTTCTATTAGTTTTAGTGTATCTGGTTTTATGTTGAGGTCCTTGATCCACTTGGACTTGAGCTATGTACAAGGTGACAAATATGGGTCTATTTTCATTCTTCTACATACAGACAACCAGTTAGACCTGCACCATTTATTGAAGATGCTTTCTATTTCCATTGTATATTTTGGCATCTTTGTCAAAAATCAAGTGACCGTAATGTGTGGTTTTATTTCTGGGTCTTCAGTTCTCTTCCATTGATCAGCATATCTGTCTCTGTATCATGCAGTTCTTATCACTATTGCTCTGTAGTAAAGCTTGAGGTCAGAGATGGTGATTTCCCCAGCTGTTCTTTTATTGTTAAGAATTATTTTGCCGGGTGGTGGTGGCACATGACTTTAATCCCAGCACTTTGGAGGCAGAGGCAGGCAGATTTCTGAATTCAAGGCCAGCCTGGTCTACAGAGTGAGTTCCAGGACATCCAGGGCTACACAGAGAAACCCTGTCTCGAAAAACCATAAAAAAAAAAAAAAAAAAAAGTATTTTCACTATTTTGGGTATTTTGCCTTTCCAGATGAATTTGAGAATTGCTCTTTCCATGTCTTGAAAAATTGTGTGGGATTTTGATGGGGATTGCATTGAATCTATAGATTGCTTTTGGTAGGATGGCCATTTTTACTATGTTAATTCTGGCAGTCCGCGAGCATGAGAGATCTCTTCATTTTCTCATATCTTGTTTGATTTCTTTCTGGAGAGACTTGAAGTTATTTTCATACAGGTCTTTCACTTGTTTGGTTAGAGTTACCCCAAGATATTTTATACTATTTGTGGCTATTGTGAAGGGAATTGTTTCCCTAATTTCTTTCTCAGCCTCTTTATCCTTTATATAAAGGAAGGCTACTGGTTTTTTCAGTTAATTTTTATATACATCTACTTTGTTGGAATTGTTTATCAGCTGGAGAAATTCTCTGGTAGAATTTTTGGGGTTGCTTATGTATACTATCATATTATCTGCAACTAGTGATACATTTATTTCTTCTTTACCAGTTTGTATCACTTTGATCTCTTTTTGTTGTCATATTTTTCTAGCTAGCACTTTGAGTACTATATTGAATATATATGGGGAGAGTGAGCATCTTTGTCTTGTCCCCAATTTCAGTGAGATTGCTTCAAGTATGTTTCCATTTAATTTGATGTTAGCTGTTAGTTTACAGTAAATTGCTTTTATTATGTTTAGGTATGGGCCTTGAATTCCTGATCTCTCCAATACTTTAAACATGAAGGGGTGTTTATTTTGTCAAATGCTTTTTCTGCATCTAAGGAGACGATCATGTGATTTTTTTTCTTTGAGTTTGTTTATATTGTGGATTACATTAATGGACTTTCATATATTAAACCAACCTTGCATCTCAGGGATGAAGTCTATTTGATCGTAGTGAGTGATGGTTTTGATGTGTTCTTGAATTCAGTTTGCAAGGATTTTATTGAGTATTTATGCATCGAAATTTGTAAGTGAGATTGGTCTGAAGTTCTCTTTTTTGGTTGGGTCCTTGTGTGCTTTAGGTATCAGAGTAATTGTGGCTTCATAGAATGAGTTAGGTAGTCTTTCTTCTGTTTCTATTTTATGGAATAGTTTGAGCAAAATTGATATCAGGTCTTCTTTGAAGGTCTGGTAGAATTCTGCACTAAGTTCATCTGGCCCTGGGTTTTTTTTTTTTTGGAAAGTTTTAATGACTTCTTCTATTTCCTTGTGTGATATGGGCCTGTTTAGATAGTTTCTTTTTTTTTTTTTTTTTTAGTTTACCTGTTCTTGATTTAACTTTGGCATGTTGCATCTGTCTAGAAAATCATCCATTTCATCTATATTTTCCAGGGTTTTTGTTTTTGTTTTTGTTTTTGTTTTTGTTTGTTTTTTTTTTGAGTATAGGCTTTTATAGTAGGATCTGATTTTTTTTTAATTTCCCCTGTTTCTGCTATTATGTCTCCCTCTTATTTCTGATTTTGTTAATTTGGATACTAACTCTCAGTCCTTTAGTTAGTCTGGCTAGGGCTTTATCTATCTTATTGATTCTTACAAAGAACCAGCTCTTGCTGATTCTTTGTATTGTTTGTTTGTTTGTTTGTTTCTATTTGGTTGATTTCAGCCCTAAGTTTGAATATTTCCTGCCTTACTCCTTTTGGGTGAGTTTCCTTCTTTTTGTTCTAGAGCTCCCAGGTATGCTCTTAAGTTGTTAGTATAAGATCTCTCCAGTTTCTTCAGCAGGGCACTCAGTGCTATGAACTTTCCTCTAAGCACTGCTTTGATTGTATCCCATAAAATTGGGTATGCTGTGTCAATATTTTCATTAAATTCCATGATGTCTAATTTCATTCTTTATTTCTTCTCTGACCAAGTTATCATTGAGTAAAAAGTTGTTCAGTATCCATATGTATGTGGGTTTTCTGTGATTTTTGCTGCTATTGAAGACCAGCATTAGGCGATGGTGATCTGATAGGATGTGTGGGATTATTTCAGTCCTCTTGGATCTATTGAGGGTTGTTTTGTGATACTCATGGTCAGAAATGTGGTCGATTTTGGAGAAGGTACAATGAGGTGCTGAGTAAAAGGTGTATTCTTTTGTTTTAGGGTGAAATATTCTGCAGATATCTGTTAAATCCATTTGTATCATTCATAACCTCCCTTAGTTTCCCTGTATCTCTGTTTAGTTTCTGTTTCAATGACTTGACCATTGGTGAGAAAGGGGTGTTGAAATCACCCACTATTATTATGTGAGGTTCAATGTTTGTTTTGAGTTATAGTAAAGTTTCTTTTATGAACTTGGGTGCTCTTGCATTTGAGGCATAAATGTTCAGAATTGAGACTTTTTCTTGGTGTATTTTTCCCCTTGATGGATATGAAGTGACCTTCTTCATCACTGTTGATAATTTTGGTTGAAACTCTATTGTATTGGATATTAGGATGGAACTCTTGCTTGTTTCCTGGGACCATTTGCTTGGAAGAACTTTTTCCATCGTTTTACTCTGAGAGAGTGCCTCCTGTCTTTGTTGTTGAATTGTGTTTCTTGTATGCAGCAAAACGGTGGATCTTGTTTGCGTATCCAGTCTGTTAGCTTATGTCTTTTTATAGGTGAGTTGAGTCCATTAATACTGAGAGATATTAAAGAGAGATGACTGTTGGCTCCTGATATGTTTGTTTTTTTGTAGGTGGCTTTATGTGCTTGTGGCTCTCTGCTTTTGACTTTGCTATGAGATGCTTACTATCTTGTCTATTCTTTGGTGCAGGTATCTTCCTTGTGTTAGAGTTTTCCTTTCAGGATCCTCTGTAGGGCTGAGTTGGTAGATAGATACTGTTTAAATTTGGTTTTGTTTTGGAATATTTTGGTTTCTCTAAGTTGATAGAGAGTTTTGCTGGGTATAGTACCTTGGGCTGGCATTTGTGTTCTCTTAGAGTCTGTATGACCTCTAACCAGGCTCTTCTGGCTTTCGTAATCTCTGTTGAGAAGTCTGGTGTAATTCTGATAAGTATATCTCTGTATATACTTGGCCTTTTTTCCCTTGCAGCTTTTAATATTCTTTCTTTGCTCTGTGCATTTAGTGTTTTGATAATTATGTGACAAGAAGATTTTCTTTGTTGGTCCCATTTATTTGGTGTTCTATATGCTTTTTGTACCTTTATGTCCATCTCTTTCTTTAGGTTGCAGAAGTTTTCTTCTATGATTTTGTTGAAGACATTTTCAGGTCCTTTGAGCAGAGAATCTCCATTCTCTTCTATTCCGATTATTCTTAGATTTTCATTGTGTCCTGAATTTCCTAGATGCTTTGAGTTAGGAGTTTTTTATGTTTTGAATTTTCTTTGACAGTTGTGTCAATCTCTTCTACTGTATTTTCTACACCTGAGATTCTCTTTTCTATCTCTTGTATTCTGTTGGTAATACATCTGTAATTCCTGACCTCTTTCCTAGGTTTTCCATTTCCTGGTTTGCCTTCATTTGTGTTTTCTTTATTGTTTCTACTTTCACTTTTAGGTCTTGGATAGCTTTATTCAATTCCTTCACCTGTTTTCCTGTATTTCTTTCAGTGAGTTATTGATATCCTCCTTAAAGGACTCTATTATTATGAGATAGTGTTTTAGGGCAGATTCCTGATTTTCATGTGTATTGGTGTATTCAGGGTTTGCTGTGGTGGGATAACTGTGTTCTGGTGATGCCCACATATTCTGCCTACTGTTGCTTATGGTCTTGAGCTTGCCTTTAACCATCTGGATATCTCTGGTGTTTGTTGATCTGGGTAACTTCGAGGAGTCTGACTCTTTTGTCCCTGGGTTTCTTCAGGTCTCCAAGTAGGCTTGCGTCCTGTGGGGCCTTTCAACTGGGGGCTCTTCACAGGGGCAGAGAAGCTGCTGATCTGTTGCCCTAGCTGCAGTAGATCTCCTGGGAGGCCTTCAGACTGTTGAGTCTTCAGTGGAGCCATCAAGCTGTTGTCCAACTGTGTGGAGTACAGCCGATTCTCAACTGCTCTGAGAGCAGAGAGGGTCCTCAACTTCTCAACTGCTCTGAATGCAGTGAATCCAATTGCTCTGAGTGCAGCAGGTCCTCTAAGATGTATTGGGATATGAAGTCTTCACACGAGCAGATCAATTAGTGGTTTGTCCCAGCATCAAGGACCATGTTGAAGGGTTGAAAGAGATGGAAGTGGAGTGGTATTCTGGAGGGCAGGGGTTTGGTGGGTGATGGGTCCAGAGTCCACCAGGCTCCCAGCAGCAGCTCTGGACTTGGGGAAGGGATTGAGGGGGTTTCTTATCAACTGCTCTGAGTGCAGTGGGTCCATTAGGATAGATTGTGATATGGAGTCTTCACAGGAGCAGACCAACTAGGAATCTGCCCCAGCAGCAAGGATCAGGCAAACTGTTAAATTCTAGAGTCTTTAATTTCTTTCTTTATTTCTCCCCTGACTGAGTTATCATTAAGTCGATGCTTGTTCAGCTTCCATGAGTATGTGTGCTTTCTGTTATTTTTGCTGTTGTTGAAGACCAGCTTTAATCTATGGTGATCTGATAAGATGCATGGGATTATTTAAATCTTCTTGTATTGGTTGAGGTTTCTTTTGTGACTGATTATATGGTCAGTTTTGGAGAAGGTGCCACGAAGTGCTGAGAAATTGTTTTAGGGTGAAATGTTCTGTAGATATCTGTTAAGTCCATTTGGTTCATAATTTCTGTTAGTTCCACTGTGTCTCTGTTTAGTTTGTGCTTCCATGATCTGTCCATTGATGAGAGTAGAGTGTTAAAGCCTCCTGCTATTACTATGTGAGGTTCAATGTGTGCTTTGAGCTTCAGTAATGTTTCTTTCTTTCTTTCTTTCTTTTTTTTTTTTTTTAACTTTTCAAAGTTTTAGTTAACTGCTGCCATTTTCCAGTAATGCTTCTTTTACAACTGTGGGTGCCCTTACATTTGGGAAATAGATGTTCAGAATTGAGAATTACTTTTGGTAGATACTTCCTTTGATGCATTTGTAGTGTTCTCCCCCATCTTTTTAAATAACTTTTGGTTGAAAGGATATTTTATTGGATACTAGAATTGCTATTCTAGCTAGTTTCTTAGAACCTTTTCAACCTTTTATTGTCTTTCTTTGTCACTGAGGTGTGTTTCTTGTATGCAGCAAAATGCTGGGTCCTGTTTATATATCCAGCCTATTAGTCTATGCCTTTTTATTATGGAATTGAGTCCATTGATGTTGAGAGATACTAAGGACCAATAATTTTTGCTTCCTTTTATTTTTGTTGTTAGAGGTGGAATTATGCTTGCATGGTTCTCTTCTTTTGGGTCTGTTGTGAGATTAGTTTCTTGATTTTTCTTGGCTGTATTTTCCCTCCTTGTGTTGGAGTATTCCTTCTATTATCCGTTGTAGGGCTGGATTGGTGGAAACACATTGTTTACATTTTTTTTCGTGGAATATCTTGCTTTCTCCCTCTGTGATAATTGAGAGTTTTACTGGGTATAGTAGCCTGGGCTGGCTTTTTGTTCTCTTATGGTGTGTGTAACATCTTCCAAAGATCTTCTGGCTTTTATAGTCTCTGTTGAGAAGTGTAGTGTAATTCTGATGGGTCTCCCTTTATATGTTACTTAGCTTTTTTCTCTTACCACTTTCAATATTTTTAGCTTGCTCTGTGTATTTGGTGTTTTAATTATTATGTGACAGGAGGAATTTCTTTTCTAGTCCCATCTATTGTTCTATAAACTTCTTGTATATTCATGGGCATCTCTTTCTTTAGGTTAGGGATGTTTTCTTCTATAATTTTTTAAAAGATATTTGCTGGTCCTTTGAGTTGGGAATTTTCACTTTTTTCTGTACCTGCTATTCTCAGCTTCAGTCTTTACATTGTGTCCTGGATTTCTTGAACGTTTTGAGTTAGGAGCTTTTTGCTTTTTGTATTTTTTTGACCAATGTCTCAATTTCTTTTGTGGTATCTTCTATCTCTTGTATTCTATCTCTTGTATTCTGCTGGTGATGTTTGCATCTATCCCTCCTGATCTCTTTCCTAGGTTTTCAATCTCTAGGCTTCTCTCCCTTTGTGATTTATTGTTTCTCTTTCCATTTTTAGATCCTGGATGGTTTTGTTCAATTCTTTTACATGTTTGGTTGTGTTTTCCTATAATTCTTTAAAGGATTTATGTGTTTCCTTTGTAAGGGCTTCTACCTGCTTACCTATGTTCTCCTATATTTCTTTAAGGGAGTTATGTATGTTCTCTTAAAGTCCTCTATCATCATTATGAGATGTGATTTTAAATCAGTCATGCTTTTCGGTGTCTTGGGATATCTAGGGCTTGCTGTGGTGGAAGAACTAGGTTCTGATGATGCCAAGTAGCCTTGTTTTTTGTTACTTGTGTTTTTGAGCTTGCCTGTCACCATCTGATTATCTCTGTTATTAGCTAGTCTAGCTGTCTCTGACTGTAGCTTGTCTCTCCTGTGAACCTATGAGCCTCTGATCTTAGGTGTGTAAGCACCCCTGGGAGACCAGCTCTAGCTGTCTCTGACTGTAGCTTATCTCTCCTGTGAACCTATGAGTCTCTGATCTTAGGTGTGTAAGCACCCCTGGGAGACCAGCTCTCTTTGGGCAGGATTTGGGTGTGGAGAGCTGTGGTACAGGGTTAGTTCTGTGTACAGATTTTTGAAAGATACTAAGTAGTCATTTCTGATATGTGGACACTCATCCACCACAGAATAGTACATACTTCCAAAGAGAACAAGTTAAGCTTGAAATCAAAATAATTGTTCACTCTTGACCTAGAGTTTCAAATATACAGCAGCTTTCTAGGTGTACATAAATTTATTACTTCATCATCAGGCAATCAAGTCAGAGAGCAATTGCTCCAGCAGCAGGGTAAGCAAGCAAGAAAATTACCCAGCATCTTTCAGGTACAATTGTCTTCCCTCATCTGACTGAAATTTAAAGTACAGAAGCCTAGATATTTTACTGCTGGAAATGTCAAACCACTGAGCTATTGTTTATAATAACTGGCCATGCCATGCCAGCATTTTGTGGCTATTTTACTGTTGCTGTGTGGTAAACATTATGGATTCTGAATCTATTTGAGCTGCTACTAATCTTCTTTCTAGTATGCAGCATTATTGGCTCTGAAGAAACCATTACTTTTGTAGACTATGAATGTATACTAAGAATAATACCAGGGTGCACATTATAAGCAAACCTTTATGTGTGTTCCTTACTTCCTAATAAAATACTTGTAAGGTCCTCCAAGGGCCCACCGCCACTAACCTAGGAAGTCATCCAGCTTATTAAGGTAATGTAGAAACTTGCCAAGTCAGGGCTTCTCTGTTGCTGCATGCAATAGGACGTGACAGGTTTTAGAAGTAGCTTGTTTAAAAGCTTTGTGCTTCCTTAGATGAAGGGGTTATATAGTATGACTTAATTATTATTACATCATTATTCATATTAATTAGATAAAAATTATTTTTCAAGTATATGCAAAACAAAGCATGCTGTGTTTTAATGCTAAAATGGAAATAAGCTATTCTTTTTGATTTGCTTCATTTTAAACAAGCCAGTGTTTTCTAAAAGGTGAACTATGTGAAATGTCCTCAGCCACTGGCAAAGAGAGCAAGCCACTCCTGGGTGTATGTCATCTAATTAGCAGTCATTGCAGTGAAGCCTTGCGAATCCCAAACATCTATCCTTAGGTCCCAAGACTACATGACAAAATAATCTTCTGAGATCATTTGACAGTGTTTATAGAGATCTCCACTGTAATCTTTAAAGAAAAAACAAAAACAACAACAACAACAGGAAAAAACCCAAAAAGTATTTGAAAGAGCCAAAGTAAAACTACAAACAGATTTACTCAACAAGTGAGTGATAAATATCAGCAATTATAGCCCAGATGTGGTCTTATCTAATCTTTCCTCAGAAAGGAATTAGTAGTCTTTTGGTCCTGGTGTCTTCGATCAGAACCCCCTGTCCTTCTATCGTTCTCCTTTGGGATTGCTGTTTATGTTCCCTGCGGTGGCTCTCACAGTCTGGCTGAATTCTCCGAATCTTCCCTTCTGTCCACACAATAGCTATAATAGGTGTAGCTCCTGGTGTTTTCAGTCTTGACCTCTGGCTGTTCCTGCACATCCATTGCTGGCTTTGCCCAACATTGTCACCTCTACTGTGCTTCTTTTTCTTCCTCTGTTAAATTATTGCTTTTGTTAGCTCTTTTATCTTTTTTTATTAGATATTTTCCTTATTTACATGTCATATGTTATCTCCTTTCCCAGTTTCCCCTCAGGAAAAAAAAAGGAAAAGAAAATAAAATAAAAACAAAAAGCAACAACAAAAAAACCTGTTCCCTTCCCCTCCTCCTGTGTACCAACCCCCCCCCCCCTCCTGGTTCCTGGCCCTGGCATTCCCCTACACTGGGGCATAGAGCCTTCACAGGGCCAAGGGCCTCTCCTGTCCTTGATGACCAACAAGGCCATCCTCTGCTATACATGTGCTGCTGGATCCATGAGTCCCACCATGTGTACTTTTTGGTTAGTAGTTTAGTCCCTGGGAGCTCTGAGGGTACTAGTTAGTTCATATTGTTGTTTGTCCTAAGGGGCTGCAAACCCTTCAGCTCCTTGGGTCCTTTCTCTAACTCCTTCATTGGGGACCCTGTACTCAGTTCAAAGGATGGCTGTGAGCCTCTACTTCTGTATTAGTCAGGTATCGTAAGAGCCTCTCAGGAGACAGCTATATCAGGCTCCTGTCAGCCAGCACTTGCTGGTATCCTCAAAAGTGTCTGGATTTGATGATTGAATATGGGAAGGATTCTCAGGTTGAACAGTCTCTGTATTGTCCTTCCTTCAGTCTCTGCTCCATAGTTAGTCTCTACAACTCCTTCCATGGGTATTTTGGTCCCCTTTTATGAAGGACTGAAGTATCTACATTTTGGTCTTCCTTCTTCTTGAGTTTTTTGTGGTTTGTGGATTGTACTTTGTGTATTCCGATCTTCTGGGCTAATAACCACTTATCAGAGAGTGCATACCATGTGTGCTCTTTTGTGAATGGGTTACCTCACTCAGGATGATATTCTCCAGATCGATCCATTTCCCCAAGAATTTCATGAATTCATTGTTTTTAATAGCTGAGTAATACTCCATTGTGTAGATATACCACATTTTCTGTATCCATTCGTCTGTTGAGGGACATGTGGATTGTTTTCAGTTTCTGGCTATTATAAATAAGGCTGCTATGAACATAGTGGAGCATGTGTCCTTATTACATATTAGAACATCTTTTGGGTATATGCCCTCAGGAGTGGTGTAGCTGGGTCCTCTGGTAGTACTATGTACAATTTCTGGTAGTACTATGTCCAGTTTCTGGAGGAACCACCAAACTGATTTCCAGAGTGGTTGTACAAGCTTGCAATCCCACTAGCAATGTAGGAGTGTTCTTTCTCTACAACCTCTCCAGCATCTGCTGTCACCTGAGTTTATTATCCTAGCCATTCTGACTGTGAGGTATAATCTCAGGGTTGTTTTGATTTGCATTTCCTTGATGACTAAGGATGCTGAACATTTCTTTAGGTGCTCTCAGCCATTTGGTATTCCTCAGTTGAGAATTCTTTGTTTAGCTCTGTACCCCATTTTTAAATAGGTTTATTTGGTTCTCCAGAGTCTAACTTCTTGAGTTCTTTGTGTATGTTGGATATTAGCCCTCTATCAGATATAGGGTTGGTAAAGATCTTTTCCCAATCTGTTGGTTGGCTTTTTGTCCTATTGACAGTGTCTTTTGAGTCTCAGCTGTTGCAGCTCAGTTCTAGTTTCTGTAATAGAGCACTCAAAACAGAGCTCATCACATCCAGGACTGGACTGAACTACAAATTAGCATGCCGATAGAGAAGTCCAAATGTTCAAGTTAATGAAAGCATTTCTTTCTAAAATCATAATAGGTTCAAAGACTTTTTGTTACTATCCATTGTTCTCTTTATTGACTCCAAAACTATAAAACATTCAAACTGCGGTTCACTTAAAGAGACAGAATTGCCTTGAAAAACAAATTTAGCTAGGTATAACTTTAATTTTTTTCAAATCCTACTTTTAAGGATGGTTCTTAAAGTCTTTAACATTTCTTATAGCCCAACACCCACCAGAAGTAGTGGAAAAGAAAGGATACAGGGGAAGTGGACCTGTTTAGAAATGATTCTTTGGAGCAAATCCCATCTGTGTTGTCAGGAAAATCTGCAGTTCACTTTAGAGGTCAGCAGCTGCAGCTCTGTCCACTCTCAGACATTTCATGATATTCCAGAAGTCTAGTTCAATAGTATTGGTATAGTAGCAGTGGTGACATGACCTAGGAGGAACAGGCAGGATCTGACACAAGTCAGCAGGAAGGGCCAGTATCAACAGAGACCCAGATGAAGTTCTCAGCTGTGCTTCTCTCAATGAAGATCAGCACAGATGGGAGACCAACAAGTGTTGCATGGTCCATTGAGACCTATTTATACTCTTGCCAAACATCACTTGCCCTCCATGGGTATTGCCTTACCACGTGACTTGCCTCAGTACATGATTCTGACTTAGCAAAACTCAACATGAATCTGTCTCAGCTGACATCACTGAGGGAGCAACAGGAAGCCACAGTGTATCACCAAAAGTTTTTGGGTGCCTTTCTCTCTCTGGAGTCAGGACAAATGAAGCTCAGCTACACACTGTAAGATGGACCAATAAATGTGTGTCCATAGCTAAGACACATGTCCTTTCACGTGTTTGTTTTAGCAAAACATCCTTTCACCTGTGCCCATTTCAGGAAAACACTCCTTCATGTGTTTGCCCCAGAAAAACACCATCCAACACAACTGACTTTCAAAAGAACCCTTAAGTTTCCACCTTAGGCAAGCCTCAGCTGGATGCTTCTTTTATTCCACTCTGTTGAAGGAATTTATTTGGTAGCTCACTCACGTGGCTTTGGAGCTCAACAGCTTCACTTTCACATCACCTTATGGGGATAGACAACAGGAAGCCTATGCCAAGGCCTATAAGATCTTTCCAACATGACAGGCTGAGGAAAACTGGACCATCAGGACATAGCCTATGGCATCCCAAAAGAGTGTTCTAGGAGACATAAACATTAACAACAGCCACAGGGTCCATTTTGCTGTGATTATGACCAATGCAATTGTAGTGCTCGCCCACATTCAAGGAAAAGGTGCTAGAGTTCCACTGCCATGGAAAAGGAGCTAAAAGTGTGTAATCCTCTTTAACATACCATCGTCAATATTATTCTCATCTGGAGGCCACACTGTGACTTCTAAATTCTTTTATTTTTTATTTAATTTAATTTATTTATTTATTTATTTATTTATTTTTGGTTTTTTGAGACAGGGTTTCTCTGTATAGCCCCAACTGTCCTAGACCAGGCTGGCCTCGAACTCAGAAATCTGCCTGCCTCTGCCTCCCAAGTGCTGGGATTAAAGGCATGCGCCACCACTGCCCGGCTGACTTCAATGTTCTTACGTCTCTGTGATATTAGTTTCTTTCCTGGTTTTGCTCTCTATCCTAGTTACCATGGCTATCAACTGAGTTGATCTATACTGACAAATCTAGGGAAAATAATGACCTCATGTTACAATCATAAGTAATAAAAATAAGTGCAAACAGAAAAATATCCATGAAATATTTCTAAACCAAACTCCAGAGGCATTTTGTCTGTGTTGTCATTAGTCCTCTGTGAGGTACAGAGGTTTTATCTGAGGAGAGTTTCCAAGCAAAATGTGTGACATCTATTTAAATTTTATTTTCATCTAAATAAAAAGTTTAGGAATGTCTCAAGTTCTGCATTGGATATAAATATACTTAAACAATTATCTGTGTGATGTTATAGTTTTAATATTTTGCTAATGTGAAATTTTATGCACATGTTCCTGTGTGTCACAGTCTTACAATGGAGACAGGAATCAAATAATTCCTTTTACTTTTTTTACTGTGACATAAGGTTGCTAAACACATCTATTTGTATGAGGGTAAAGAAAATCCAATTCTATCTGAGATTACCATTTAGCAAACATTTTATATTGTATATGAATGTTCCCCACTCCCTTTGTGACATAATATCACATTGTATTCCAGGCTAACCTGGAACTCCTCACAGGAATTTCATGCTTCCTAAGTGATAAAATTCAATAAATGAGCCACCAAGCCATGAATGGCTTTTTATTAAACAAATGTTTCTGCTTAGCAACTACTTCTGTCAATTCCTTTTTCAATTGAAGAAAATCATCTTTGTATTTATATAAAGTTATGCTGCAAACTTAAAGGGTCAGTCAAAACATTTATCTAGTGTGTACTCTGTACTAAATCAACAGTGTATAATGTGTCTTTTTGCCTCAGAGAAGTTCTGCATCTAAGAATACAAGATGTGAACAGATTGTTACAAGACAACGTGATAGGTCTTAAAAAACATGAGCAGAGTTCACTTGCTGTGATGAATAACCATGCTCTCAGAATTTGGCAATAGATTAGTGGCATTTAATCTGATCTGAAAGGACAGTTAAAAATGTTCTAATTAGAAAAAGAGCAAAACGAATTGTCAGTGGACGATGATAAACCATCTTGTGAAATGAACAGAGTCAGGAAAGACTGCTGTGTGTGAGGGAGAGAAGCTGTAGTTTACTCAATGCTGGTAAGGAGGAGCAAAAGCCTTATGTCCTCAACCTCACTCTTACTACAGGAAGAAGGAACCATCTGAGCTTAAGATTAGAAAAGGAGAAGGCAGAGTAACAACAGCAACTGTCCTGCAGACAACCAAGCAAAGGTAACCTGATTGATGTCCAACTTCCACAAGGATGAGAAGAAGTAACTACATGCTGTGGCTCTAGTGACTTTTCTTCTCTCACTGTGACAAGAGCCTGTGTTCTACAGGAGGTTGCTTTGGAGGACTACAGGGAAAAGTGGCTATTTTCCAGCATAGAAAATAGACAAAAGGAAAATAGACAAAAAGCTTTTGATGGTGATATTCTGATGATAAATACTCTGCTACAATATCCAAAATAGTCAGAAAGAAAACTTTGTACAACCAAAGCTCTGTGTGTGTAGCTATTGAAGACTTAAGAGTTTTGATTATGACAGCCTGTTGGTCCAACTTGGGCAAGTGATAAAGAGGCAACAACCAGTGATGACAAAATAATAGAAATCATCTTTCTGATATTTAACACGCCTTCAATTATCAGACCTTTCTTTCCTAGCTGACTTGTAAACCAAACAATTACAACTTGAAGGACAAAATGAAATACTACGATTCATTTTATTTAAATTTATATGTATTCACTTTACATCCTGATGACAGCCTTCCTCCTTCCAATCCTCCCACACACAACTCTTCTTCCTATACTACCTCCACATCTCCTCAGAGAAGGGGGAAACTCCCTCAATAACAGTCTACCCCGGCACATCAAATCACTGCAGGACTGGGCACATTCTCTCTCACTGAGGCCAGACAAGGCAGCCCAGTTAGGGAAACAGGATCCACAGGCATGCAACAGAGTCAAGGACAGTCCCTGACCCAGGTGTTGGGGGACCCGCATGAAGACCAAGTTGCACATCTGCTACATATATGCAGGTGGAGGGAGTAGTTGGTAGTTCAGTCTCTGAGAGCCCCAAGTGTCCACATTAGTTAACTGTGTTGGTCTTTCTATAGAGTTCTATCCCCTCTGGTTCTCTGAACCTTTCCCTTAACTCTTCCATGAGACTCCTCGAGCTCTGTCTAATGTTTGCCTGTGGGTCTCTGCATCTGTTTCAGTCAGCTGCTGTATCAATCCTCTCAGAGGACAGTTATGCTAGGCTCCTGTCTGCAAGCATAACAAAGTATCATTAATAATGTCAAGTATTGGTGCTTGCCCATGGGATGGGTCTCAAGTTGGGCAGGTCACTGGTTGGCCATTCCCTCAAGTCTCTGCTCCATCTTTGCCCCTATACTTTCTGTAGACAGGACAAATTTTGTGTAGAAAGTTTTGTGGGAGGTTTGGTGTCTTCATCCCTTCACTGGGAGTCCTCCCTAGCTACAGAAGGTAGCTACTTCAGGCTCCATATTCCCCCACTTCTAGGAGTCTCAGCTAAAGTTACCCTCATAGACTCCCAGGAACCTCCCCAATCCCAGGTCCCTGGCATGTCTTAGAGAGACTCATGATACCAATATATGTAGTGAACATACTTGCCCCTCTGCTGCTAGGAAGGTGTAAGAGAAATATCATTCAGGTCATGCTCAGTGTTTATACAAGTAAGTTAAAACTTTCCTAAATGAAAATCAAACAAGAAAAAAATTACAACTTCAGCACATCAATAAGTTATGGCCAAGGAACTTCCCCTGTCCTGTCTTCTCATTTCATTCTGTAGTCCTAGTACTACACAGAGAAAGTAGACAAAAATTTTCCTGTCTACATCGAGAAAGTAGGCAAACATTTTTTTTCTGTCCTTTTTGCATTAATTAGAACACTGAGAGAGAATTCTAAAGTTACGAAACTCAAGACTAGTTTCCCAGATGGCTGACTTTTCTTCTTCGGAATGAGAGTCTTGTCTTTCTTGCTTGACAGCGCTGGTATTCGACTATAAAATTTCTGAGCTGGCCACTAAACAGACAAGGCTGTGCTTCTCTTACGATTTTTTTTTTTTTTTGCCTGAGTCAATATAATGCTTGACACAGGGGCAGGAGAAAAATCAGTAGTCTTGAGAAATATAAGAAAAGAGTACTTCCTAAGGTTGATTCTCTAGATGGCATCTAAGTATCTCAGTAGACCTCTGCTAAAGTAAACTTATGACCAAGTACTGAAAGGGTGAGACCAGGAGAGAAATCTAATATAAAACCCACGTGGCATCACAATTGTGAGCCAGAATGTTTATTTAGGCATTTTTCTAATGAAAATTCATGATATGCATTCACATGTGAACTGCTGTCACCAAGTGATAGTTCACACCACAGCCTCTTATCAGGCAGAGCACATTAGAAAAGTGTGTGTACTCCCCAGAGTAGTCCCCAGTGTGGCAGTCAGGGAAAGTCTTGCCCAACAAGAACCCAGAGGCAAGGCAGGCATGAAGTACAACATTATTGCACAAGGACATTGTAGCATGTTTTTAGTGTTGTGGTTTGCTTACTAGACTATTTTACTCAAGTTCCAGAAGATATGGCTAAGCACTGAACAGTGTCGTCATTAGAATGCCTACTGGACTCACTTCTTGATGTTGATCTCAGATGATGAATCCATTAGCAACCAATTAAGGCTCTTTAAGCAGTAAAAGTTCTTCTATTTTGCTTTTATAATTTAAAAACACACACTCATCTAGCCAAGTTACCATCCTAAGAGGTTAATATTTTTCATAAATATTCTCCAGGAGTGACAAGTTAACATCTCAATCCATTACTCAAGTATCTGGCACTGTAACTAGTACTTGCTCAATTCTACTTACAAAGATCTAAACTAATTACTTTCAGACTAGTACCTCTCCATTTTCAACTGGTAATGAGGGCTTCTTTGACCTTGTGAGTTCACAGGTGCATTTTGAAGCTGTCCTCAGATACTGGAAAATGACACATTGATATTCTTCAATTACAGAGTTATTAGTTATATGAAAACTTCAATGTTTTCCAGACACTGTCCTAAGAATTGTGTTTGTAATACCTTAGTTGGACATCATAGAAATGCACAGAATTGGTACAATTTTTTTAAGAATGAAAAATAGAGTCACACCCTCCTTCTACATCCACAATCTTATCTTTATGATCTAGTTCACCAGCTACACTTAAACTGCATTAAAACACTACCAAGGATCAACTTGAACCAAAGTTATTATGCAGCCCAGCAAGGAAGATATGGTTGTTACTCAAGTGCAGACAGACCTCACTGTCAACAACAACAACAACAACAACAACAACAACAACAACAACAAAGGATAGAGATCAAGCCCCAAGAGCAGAAAGGTAGCATTTTTTTTTTTTTAATCACAAACAGATGTAGGTAAATTATAAAAGATTCCTGTGTGCTGAGGTTATCAGAAAATGGGTTGGATATGTATGCTTAACATTTATAAGATTGTTACCTAGCCTTATTCAGACACCAAATGATATCAGACTATGTGTGGTGGTGGTGCTGGGGTCACACACACACACACACACACACACACACACACACACACAGAGAGAGAGAGAGAGAAAGAGAGAGAGAGAGAGAGAGAGAGAGAGAGAGAGAGAGAGAGAGAGAAATAGACAAACAAACAACATAAAATAAATTCAAAATTTCACACAAACCTAGTTGGCAGGCATGTCTATTATAAAGGAGCAGTAGATAGTGGGGTCTAAGAGGATATTCAGAAAGCCATGAAGCCTGGAGTTAGACCCACTGCCTTAAGATCTTATCTCTGAAGCCCAGCCCATATTGTAAAATGAGGAACAGAGTAGGTAGGTAACAAACACTTTGCTTTAAAGCTCTATTTCTGCAGTACATCAAACAGACATTGGCAGAGAATTAATTCAATGAGCAACGAGGGAATGAGGCATACCTCGTACCTCTGGTCTTGACTCACCAGGTACTCTCTACTTCTAGAAAAATTATTAGAACAGATTCATTGTTTAGTTGTTTAACAGGAAACAAAAATGTAAAAGACTAGCCTCTACAATTTCAGAACTTAATCTTCTCAGGTGCTCTTGGAAGTTGAAGGCTGTTTCAATAGAAAATAATTTGCAAAGGATTATAAACAATATAACAGGAGACATAAAAGGATATCTTACAGACTTAATACACAAAAACTGAAGATTTACATGAAAAAGTAGATTGGATTTGACCAGAAAGACCTCCTGAAGGGAGAGAGGCTTATAACCCATTTTAAAGTGACTTAGAGACATCGATTTTCAGAGAAACATAGGAAGCCCCAGCAAAGGCAAAGCTACACAGTCTCCACTGAGAAGATTGTGGCCTGTGCACACACGAGCATTAACTGACCTGGAACTGCACATGCCTGTGACTCATCTGGGCTTTGCATGCTGCCTAGTTTTTGTACTTGAAACTGTCTAGCTCTTCCTAAGTAGATACAAGTTTTTAAATTTATGTATCATTTCATTTTAAAATACTAATTGTTAATGGTAGAAACATTTAAAAATATAAAAAAATTTACAAAAGAGAAATTTAAGATCTTGCACGATGTCATTATTTAAACATAACCTCTTAACATTTACAATCTTTTTACTATGCATGTAAGTATGTATGTGTATGCATGTTATATGCCTTACTATATAGAATTTACAATCTTATTTACTTGATATATGCTATGTACGCATGCATGTGTATGGATCTATTACATGCTTTATTATATAGAAATTATATTGTTACTATGCAAACTCTGTACATAATTTTTTTACTTTAGCATTTTAAAATCAGTATTCTGCTTTATGTGTCATTTCTTGCAAGGCTTTTCTGTTGCTTTGGTTTCTTTGAAGATCCTATAATACCCAAAATTAACTTGTAGGCCCTACCTGCTCAAGACCCAGATAACTCCCTGGAATACTGGGAGTTATAGTTCTTGAAACAGCAAAGCCACATGGAAAAGTATGGTGGGCAATAGGTTTGTCCTTAGAAACCCTTGAAACAGGTAGCTCAAGCCATTTTCAGCTGGGAAATTTCAGAAGATGCTCCAGACAGAAGTCCACTTCTTGATCATTATTTAGTATTTAATAAAGCTTACTTTAAATATGACCCCAAATGGTGAAATTGGGTTTTCTCTGGGTGAATCTCTGGATTAGCAATCCTTTTGTCTTTCAGTTTCTATCACGTTTTAGCAACTAGTACATACACACCTTTGTTTCACTGAAATAAATAATATTTAAATGAATTAGTATTAACAATATTAACATATTTTTGTTTCCTATACTAAAATATTCAGAGATAACAAGATAAGCTTGAAAAATTGAGCCTCTTTGACTCTTTGGAGCACTTTAATGGTGTTAGTGTATCAGCTTGACTGTATCTAGAGTTGTCTACTGCATTAGACTTAGTGGGACCTAAAGAACGGAGCTGATAAACAATGTAGACTAAAGTCTCACTTAATAGCCAACTTTATTCAGAGCATAGGATAATTTATACTTTGAGGGTTAAAAGGATTCACATGAGCAAAGTATACCTTCACTAGGTCAAGTTGTCCATAGAGACATATAAACAAATAACAATAGCCCCAGTTGTAATGAATTCACTCCTATCTGCTACACTTAGGAAGGGCATGAAAACACATTCCAAGAACAATTATACATTTTGAAAAAAACTGAAGTCACAAGACTTGTGTTTTCTTGGAGTTTTCTCACAAATACCTACTGTTCTCCTTATATGACTCCATTCTTGGACTAACGATATTCCAACATGTAATCAATCATCTGGGAGAAATGCTCCTTTGGACATGCCTGCGGGAAATTATCCTGTCTACAGTAGTGTGTGAAGACTTAGCTCACCTGTGGACAGGATCATTCAGTAGATCCTAAACTACATAAGATGGGAAGCAAGAGTTGACCACTAGCATGTGCTATTGGTAGCTCCCTTGGTCCTCATAGCAAATGGTATCCCCTCTCTCAAGTTCTCACTGCTGTCATTTTCCCCTATCATTGGCTGTAATTGAAAATGGGAGCCACATAAAACTTCCCCTAAGTTGCTTTGGTCATGGTATTTTATCATATTAACAATAACAACAAAAACAAACAATCAAACAAACAAACCCAAAACAACAATAACAACAAAAACCTAAGACAGGAGTCAAGGACTAATTTTTAACCTCTTGTTCCAATTTCTTGTTGTATCCAAGGGGGTACAGTAAAGAAGTCAAGAAACTGACAAAATGGCTGCTTTATTATTAGGGGAAACGTTGGTTTTGTTTGGTTTAGTTTGGTTTTGCCTTTTAATTAAAATTTTACATACAATGTATTTTGGTCTTGTTTTCCCATCCCCGGTTTCTCCCAGATTCTCCCAACCTCCTTACCCCCCTAACTTTGTGCCCTTTCTCTCCCTCTATTTAAAAACAAACAATAACACACACAAGCATCCCCAAAACACAAAAGTGGAAAGAAAATACAGACGCCAAAGCCAGTAAGTCAAAATATTGCCGAAACAGAGCAAAATGAGACAAGACTGTATAAAATACCAAGTTCAATTTTGTGTTGATCAAGTACCTCTGTGCACAGAGCTTACCTTGAAGCGTGATTTCAAACCCAGTAAGGCTCCATAGAACATAAGAGATTTTCTTTGTCACGGGGTATCTGTCTCAGCTAGGTTCTTCATTTTGGGTGGAAGCTTGTGTCTACATCCCACTCTTAGTGCCAGGATCCCATTTGCTTTGCAGGTAAGTAGGCCTTGTGCATGAGTAGGCCTTGTGATCACTGTGATGTCCTCTGTGCATCAGTCCTGTGAGGCTGGAAGAGTTTCCTTGAAGTCATCTGTCCTCTCTGGCTCTTAGAATCTTTCTGCCTCTTCTTCTGCATGGATTCCTGAGCCTTGTGGGGCAGGGCTTTGATGAGGAACCCCATTTAGGATAGAGAACTCCAAAGTTTCTCATACTCTGCACATTGTCCAGTTATATGTCCTGTATTTATGGCCATCTACTGCAAGAAGTTTCTCTGATGTGGACTGAGTTACTGATCTGAATATAAGGCATCAGGTACTATTTTTATTGCTAAGTTATCTTTAGCAAATATAATAATAATAGTTTTCACAGAAGCTGATGAAACAGGTTGTTGGACACTTCATTGGTGCCAGGAATGAATTCCAATTCATGATATGGGCCTTAAATCCAATTAAGAAGAGAAGATTGATTGTTGCCACAAAAACTGTGGTAAGCTTTTTATTGTGAATAAGAGAGAAAATACCAAGAGGCATCTGGAAAAATCCAAAACAGAAAGAAAGAGAAACAGACCGGCCATGGCCAAGGCTATCTGTGAGAGAAACAGAGTAGAGAGTGAACCGGTCATGTGGATTATAAGGATGATGAGTAAGCTGGGAGAAGGGGAGAGCCAAGAAATTAGCATGGCCTTTAATTGTATAACCAGTATTTGTGAGTACAGACTGAAGGTATATGGAGGTCAGTATAGCTTTCAATATACAACCACAGGCATAGTTAATGGAGACTCTTTTGCCAGAGGCAGGGAAATAACTCCTTTGTGTGTGTGTATGTGTGTGTGTCTGTGTGTGTGTGTGTGTCTGTGTCTGTGTGTGTGTGTTGGATTGGTGGGGGGAATGAGAACCTGTTCACAAGTTCCTGAGGAGTGCTGGCTTTTCTCTAACCACCAGAGATCCTTCTAGAGGCTAGCTTGAGCACATTTCTGGATATATGGACTATCTTAGACCTAACACTTGTAGGTTTTTAGAGTAAATTCCTGGTTCCTTTTGAAAAGTATTTTCTCTTCACATGAGTGAGGAAATACTTCTCCTATTATTGTCCATGTCATTGGCAGAGAGAGAGAGAGAGAGAGAGAGAGAGAGAGAGAGAGAGAGAGAGA
>JADRCD010168710.1:0-13109 GCA_019843815.1 Montemys delectorum | reverse complement strand
TCCAGGTTTTCCAGTTTTGTTGAGTATAGGCTTTTGTAATAGGATCTGATGATATTTTGGATTTCCACAGTGTCTGTTGTTATGTCTCCTTTTTCATTTCTGATCTTGTTAATTAGTAAACTATCTCTGTGTCCCCTTGTTAGTCTAGCTAAGGGTTTATCTATTTTGTTGACTTTCTCAAAGAACCAGCTCCGGGTTTGGTTAATTCTTTGTATAGTTCTTTTTGTTTCTATTTGGTTGATTTCAGCCCTGAGTTTGATTATTTCCTGCCTTTGACTCCTCTTGGGTGAATTTGCTTCTTTTTGTTCTAGCGCTTTCAGTTGTGCTATCAAATTGCTGTTGTATTCTCTCTCTAGTTTCTTTTTGGAAGCACTTACAGCTATGAGTTTTCCTCTTAGGACTGCTTTCATTGTGTCCCATAGATTTGGGTACAAGTTCTCTTTTTAAAGACTTGTTTCTGTAATGTATGTGGGAGTGAATAGGGTAGGTATGTGTATAGGTGTCCACAGATGCTACAGTGTAGGACTCCTGGAGATGAGCTGCCTGACAGAGATGTTGGACCGTCTCTCCAGTACCTTTTAGTACAAATTCTTTAAAAAGCTTCTCACACAATATGATATTGCATTCATAATTTTACCCTAGATCACATATATTTTCCAATTTTCATGAAACTTTTCCATGTTAGAGTTTTCATTTACCCTGTGTGACATGAGGACGTTGTATTTTTTCTTTGTCTCATTGTATTTGTTTCTTTTGTTGTTTTTTTTTTATTAGCTACAAAAGTAGAAGCATACACACACACAAAAGGCCTGTACACAGGCAAGCCCAACCACAGTAGCACTAGTTGTGTAGCCTTCCATGGTCATCCCAGCAGTGCACTACCAGTGGCAAAAAGTACTCCTCCAGGTAACTACAATACCGAGTGGCTGTATACTCTAGTAGCCACACACAGCCGGCTCCAGGGCTCAGCCTACAAAGCAAAAAAGAAAGATACTTAACTCTCTGCAGAGTGACCACCAGGATTCCTGGAGTTCATCTGGGAGGGCTGATCCTAAGAGATGGCTCAGGACTGTGAGGACATACAGTTCCTGGGTAGAGGAGAGCTCAGTGAGAAACAAGAATGGATGATCACTGTCACCATTGCACCTGTTGTTTTTATGATTTTTTTTTAAATACTAGTTTATGTTCACAACATCTCTATGTAGTTTATTGCCATACATATTTTAAATACAAGAGAACTTACCTTTTATTAGTTTATTAGTTTATATATACAGTTTTATATCCACAATCCTATCTTCTTTCCCTGTATTTTGGCAGCATAATTCATCTGTTAAACTAGCCAATCTGTGAAGTTTTAAGAGAAGGGCTGAGAAATCTCTGATACAATAGACCATGTAAGCCTAAAGCCAAAGTAATAGAGGATTGTTGGTCCAAGTATAAACCTTTGCAAAGTTTTAACTATGTCACCAAACTTAACTTCTATAACTTTTTTTTTTTTTTTTTTTTTTTTTTTTTTTTTTTTTTGATTTTTAGAGACAGGGTCTCTCTGTATAGCCCTGGCTGTCCTGGAGCTCACTCTGTACATCAGGCTGGCCTCAAACTCAGAAATCTGCCTGCCTCTGCCTCACAAGTACTGGGACTAAAGGTGTGCGCCCCCACGCCCGGCTTAACTTCTGTAACTTTTAACATATCTAAATTGTTTATATGAACCACTGTTTTTAACTGGGTGTGATGGTGCACCTGTAATCCCAGCCCTCAGAAAGTTGAGGCGGGAGGATCAAAGATTTCAAGTCATCCTCTACCACATAGTGAGTTCAAGGCCATGCTGAGCTAATGCTGAGCTAATGTGAAGCCCAATCTCAACCCCGTCCCTACCCAAAAAAAGAAAACATTGCGTTTAATAAATCAGACTCCTTTAAAAGAAACTTATGTCTTTTTTTTTGTTTGTTTCTATGTATGCTGAAATGTATTTTAAGACTCTCTGAAGCCAGAGGCCTTAATAGGCCCAGAGGGTCCTCATGGAATTCCTAACATCCACAACAGCACACACTGCTATGCTCTAATGAGAGCTTACATCTGAAGATCAGAAAAAACAACCACTTAACTTCAGGCTGCACCTGGAACTCGTCACAAATACACACTGAGCACAATGTTCCTTTTTCCAGATTCCAAGTCATATCCTGAACTGCCCAGCAAGCTTGGTTTTAGCAACATTTGTGTATGCAGCCTTGGGTGTTAGTCAATTCATAGTCTCGGGAAGGGTTTCTAAAGTTCATAGAACTTAACTCCACTAAACAATGCATCTTATATTGCAGAGATCAAGAAAGTGGCAGCAACACCTGGAAAGGTTTCAAAAGGTCAGGGTATCTTAGAACCACACAGAAGGTTGCTAACAACATTGAATCCCAGTAGGACAAGAAGTAACATGGACACAACCAATTCCAGAAATCTGAAGCTGAGAAACCTTTTAGAATTGAGAAGTCATAAACTCTCCTTATAGTTTCTAACACATGCTATGAGGCAGAATCACTTAAAATGTTGGACATTGCACAACAATTTCTTGCCTACACAAACAAATGAAGAGCGGAACTGTTTCCTAGGGAGTAATTGCACATGTTCAGCTGCACAGAGTCAGATGCCACCACAAAGGACTTGTAAATATCTTGAGCTCAGCTCTCCAGATAGGCTGGGTGACCACCATCAAGGAGTTGGTCTTCAAAGGATTTCATATCGTACAGCGTTGACTCTAGGTCCTAGAAGTATACATTGATGGCGTCCTCTGAGAATATGAGCAAGTGTATACAGCTCAGAGATAAGGGAAGCCTTGTTTGATTTAGCCAAGCCAGATAGAGCAACACCTCTACAAACTGTAGGACTTGTGTATAAGCTATCAAAAACAACTTCCTTTCTGGTTAATCTGCCCTTAAAAGGAAAGCCTCTGCTTTCTATGTAAGACTGTGTACCTCTTTTTACTTTCAGAGGGCACAGTTTATGAATCACGCACATATTTAGAGATGTAGAATTCCAATTACTAGTGATTTAGTTTGTTATAATATAAGGGTTTATTTTTATTTCATGTGCAATTTGAGTGTTTCATGTACATGTGTATGTGCACCATGGTGAATGCCTAGTGCCTACAGAAGTCAAAAGAGGAGTTTGGACATACTGTATGTAACTAGAGTGAAGGATGGCTATGAGCCATTATGTGGATGCTGGAAACTGAACTAGGTCTTCTGCAAGAGCAGTTAGTGTTCCTCACCTGAGCTATTGCTTCAGCCCCACCATCACTTAATTTTACTAATTAAATCAAACAATGTACAAACAAGGGGGTTGGGGACTCTAGAGAGTATATCTAAAATAACAAAAATTTCTGTACAGTAAATGTAAAAGTAGGTTATAACTTCATGGAGGTGGCAGATCTCTTAAATTGTAAATGTAGCTAGATAACAATTTATTTTGAAAGCCAGCAGAGTATCTTGCAAATAGTCAGTAAATAAACATAGTGCCAGAAATATAAACCCTACAGTAAAGGTGGAGGTTGGCAACTGTCCTTTAAAGGATCAGGTAGTTAATAAGATAGCTAATATATGAGGCTTCCATAGTCTTACAAGTGATGTTACAGCTTCAATCTTGCAGAGCACAGTAGCGTTCATGAAGGAATGGGGAGCTGCACTCTTGGAGATGAAGTTCCAGTGTCATTCTACTTTCACATGGGTTAAATTGCTCTTTTGCCTTTCTCTTCTCAACATTATAATTGTAAAGGTTCTGACTGGAGCAGAACTCGTCAGTAGGTAAGAGCATTTGTTGCTCTTACAGAAAACTAGGTTCAATTCTCATCACTCACATGACAGCTCACTACCATTCATACTTCCAGTTCCAGAGGATCCAGTGCCCTCTTTTAAACTTCTTAGGCACCAAGCATGCACATGGTACACAGGCATACTTGTGAACAAAACATTCACACATAAAATGAAATAAAAGTGAGTAGGTCTAATTTTTAATTTTTTAATAAAATCTTTTTTAAAGTCAGTTTTAAAAGTGTAAAGGTTCCAAAATGCCCACTTAGCCTATAATCCCATATGCCAATCTTTGCTTCAGGTCTATTTTTTTTCTTGTCATATTCTTTAAAATTTATAAAATATTATAACAATAAAAATGAGTATTATAAAAGTTGTTTGATATAAAACAACCAATTTAACAGTCTTATGTAGATACTTGTCTACAGCAATACTGAAAATACATATGTTTTTCTCAATATAAATTTTAAATAACTCCAAACATATTAACTGTATATTTCAAAATAATACATCACTACTAGTATTTTCTTAAATGAACATAAATATATAAAGTCATTTTTGTTTGTTTGTTTGTTTTGTATTTAGTAAAGCTTAAAGTCTTGACTCTTATTGTGATACAAGCCCAAAATAAGAACAATTTTTAGACATTGGATTTCATTGTAATAAGGCTGAATTTAATGACCCTCACATCACCAAAGGATTTTACCTCCACCGTAGCTAAGCTGAGAGTTGACAGTTCTGCTGCGCCAAGGAATGAATTGTAGGCACAATTTTTGGATACAGACTTCCTGCTATGGTCCAAGCTATTTGACTTGAGTGAGTGACTTTATTCTCAGCCCACAGAGAATAGGTTACATTCATTTAAGAAATGGTGTGTGTATTAAGATAATCTATCCATAAAGTCATTCACCAACTGTTTCAATGAACAATGGTTTTGCTTGGAGGGTGGCACAGACATTAGGTGATGGTAAGAATCTGGTTCATTGTCTGTGATAGTTTGGAAAAGCATTCATCTCAGAGAAAGAGTAACTTATAAAGTCCTCTTCTTCAAACTTGATACAAGAGCTACAAATGTCAAGCAAAGCATTCAGTCTCACTCTTTGTTGTTCTTTACAAGCCCCCTCCCAATTTAATTGTCTATGTTTCTTTTGGGTATATAAATACTTTTGAAATATGTAAGCTGTTCTGAAAACCATAATATAGAGTAAAAACATGAAATAAACAATACTACTAGTAGAGAGGCTAAGATAGGAGAAGCAAGATTTCAAGACCATTATGTTGTACACAGCCAGACACTGTCATGAACAAACACTTGCTTCAGGTCTTATAACTAATAGATTTCAATAGGCTAAAAGTTTGATTCGTAGGTCTCGGCACTTTGACCTGTTTGGTATTCCTATTACTTCAGTGCTTGGCAAAAAAAAAATCTCAAAAATGTAGGAAATGATAAGAGTAATAGTGTAAGCCATGCAGTAACCACATTTGTGAAATAACAGTGAAGTATTTTATTGTTCTCTGTCTGTACCCAGTCAGTATGAAAACTTTAGAAAGTTCTCTGTTTCCCTTTTGGGATGTAGAACTATTTTAAGGTGAAATCTGATCACTTTTCCATTTTCTTAAGAAAACAGTGTATTTCGAGGACAAGAGTGTCTTATAATTCCAGCGAATTGTTCATTTTGTGAACTGGCCTATAAGTCCTTTTCAGTAGCCACCCTTTCCAAGTGTATTCATACCATGTGTTTGTTCAGATGGATCCAAAGAAAGGATAGACTCCTTACTGCCTCAGTCACAGTTTAACAACTAAAAAGACAGACATAGGCAGGAAAAAATTCTGAGTTAACACTGATGTTTGTCAAATGTTCTCTATGTGCACATATGTGTTAGAGCTAGTTTTGTTTTGTTTATGGTGCTAGAGGTTGTGAAGTTTCTTTAAAAAGAGCAAATGAATGAATTCTTCAAGAATGTCATTTTATATATACAATATTCACCCTACCCCCAACTTCTTCTGGATTCTTTCCACTTCTGTGTATGTGTGTCTGTCTGTCTGTCTGATGGACTGACTGTCTGTGTGTCCCTCTTAAACAAGTTGCTAATGGAATGTGAACTCTCTTTTTAGGATTCCTTGGGTAAGAAGCTTCAAAGCATTAAAATAAGCCTCTATAAACTTGATTTTGTAATTCCTTAGTAATCTCATGTTAGAAAAGGATGTAAACTAAAGCAAAGATTTTCTTTAAAATATTCATCACAGCTTTAAAAACACTGAAAAAATGAAAGATATCAAAATGGGTACTTCTGAGGAGAATGAAGAAAAATCTAACAAGTCTATGTGATGATCAATAATTTGCAGGATTTTCAAAATATTTGTATAGAAAATATAAATAGTTGTTGTGTCCTATAACCAAGAAAAGAATTTAAATTCTAGGTATAGAATGTCATCCTCATACTAAGAAGAAATAGATACTGAAAAAGCTATGACAGAGCAGTGTTAAACACCAAGGCCTAGCATCATGTCCTCACAGGTCCTTCTGTCATTTTTTCTCTCTGCCTTAATTCATCTCCTGTTTTCCTATTCATATTTTAATTGGTAGTGGTTAGTTTCTTTTGACCTATTGTATGTATTAAATAAGAACAGTCTCCTAAGGAATGTATTCTCAACTGAGAAAGAGTTACTTAAGCCAGTAATGTGAGAGTAGAGGTTGTGGCCCAGACACATGGGCTAAGATGTTTGAGAGCCACATGGCAACATGGTGCAGTAGGGGAATGTATCTAATTTGGTGCCAGTGCAGAGTTCATGTGTGGAACTGCCAAAGGGGAACCTGGGTGAAGGCTGCAGGAGCTCTGATATGCTGTGCTAAGCAATTTAATGCTGTCTTCAGGCTGTGATAGCATAGAGATGAGAACATCTATACCCAGCACAGGCCATTCTGAAGACTGAGTCCAGGTTGCCATAGAGAGCACACCACACAAAGCCTGAGAGATATAAACAGCATATCATGGTCAAGGAAGTTCAATGTTATTTCATTGTAATTCTGGGTAAAAGGCAGGTCACACTAAAGAGACAGGTCCTTAAAATGGGTTAGTGTACTGGCAGGTTTTAGTGTCAACTTGACACAAAGTAGAGTCATCAGAGAGGAAGGAGCCTCGGTTGAGGAAATGCTTCTGTGAGATCCAGCAGTAAGACATTTTCTCAATTAGTGATCAATAGAAGAGGGTCCAGCCATCCCTGGGCTACAAGTCCTGGGTTCTACAAGAAAGCAGGCTAGGCAAACATTGTGAAGCAAGCCAGTAAGCAGCACCCTTCCATGGCCTCTGCATCAGCTCTTCCCTCCAAGTTTGAGTCCCATCCTGACTTTCTCCAATGATGAGCTATGATCTGGAAGTGTAAGCAGAGTAAACCCTTTCCTCCCCAACTTGCTTTTTGGTCATGGTGTTTCCTTGCAGTGATAGAAACCCTATCTAAGACAGTCAGCCGAATTTTGTCATATAAATATTCCTGCAGTAGCTGACTTCAAGCTGTCAATGTTTTAACAACCTGTTAGAAATTTCTGGCTATTTGGGGACTGGTTTTCATAATCAATTATGAGCCAATTTCAGCTTAATACTGTTTGGAGGAGTTCCGTCCTAAAGAGCCTACCACTCTGTGTTGAGGAGATGCCCTATGTCTGGCAGGAAGCTGTGGGCAGCTGTGGGGCAATGCAAATAGAGAAATACCACAGTTGCACACATTTGATAGAGATGTTTCTGGCACAGGTGAGGGTATAGGGAAAGGGAGATCACACATAGGAAGTAGTTTGTACGCTGCTGCATATCCTAAAGCTTGGAAAGATGGTGGTACCTGAGCTCTGGCAGAGCTGAGGACATACTGACATAAATACATAAGAAACTGACTGTTCAGTGAATAGCAGCTATGAATTCTGAACAGTGCCAAAAACTGCCTGAGGACTGTGGGTTCTAAACAACGTGGACAAGTTTAGGAAGGAGTCAAAACCATGGCGATGCAGGGTGACCTGTCACCTCACTAGCCCAGGACACCAGCACAGCTAAAGAATGAAGAAAGAACCCTGGAAAGGAGAGAAGTCATAAAATTGGATGATTATATGTATAAAGTTGACCCAGCTGTTCTCATGTGTGCTGGGAGACCGCAAGTACCTTGCATCTCAAACTTGAAGTGAGCTGTCTCCCACCCAGCTCACTCAGCTCACGCGTGAGAGTCTTCCATACTGCTATAAATAAATTTCTTCCAAATCAACACTCTTTTCAATCCACAGCCTCTGTAACATAGCGTTTACAGTGTTACATGATATAACTGTAGTAGATCAGAAGGTCACCTCAGAGATCTAAGACAGAAAAGGAAAGCTACTCATTTTGAAGTACAAGATAATTCCAACCCACAGGGATCCAGATGTTGGCTTTATCAGACATAAACTTTAAAGCAGCTGTCATAGTGAAGGATTTTATAGATACAGTTCAAGTTCTGAAGTGGCTAGTTTTTAATCCTGGGTGGGCCTAATTTCATCAGATAAAAGCCTTGAGAGGCTCAGAACCTCTGTGAAGAAAGACATAAGAGTCAGCCAACCGTGTGCAAGCAGACTGTTCCACCATGATACCTGTGAGTAGGCCAGTGGAGCATTGAACTTGCTGTGCTAGCCAGCCAAACTGAAAGTGGCTGCCAGCACCAGCCATTGTGTGGCCAGAGCCCTCAAAATGAGGCCACCACTGGAGCAGGTTCAGAAGCTTAATCTCCAAATAAGAGTCCAGCTGATACCTTATCTACAGTCTTGTTACATGAAGACATGGCCAACCCACTGCCTCCTGACCTGTAGATACAGAAGTAAATGGATGCCTACTGACATTGCTGAAGGACATTGCACTTTATCATCTCAGAGTCCCTTTTGTTTGACACCAGTTTCAATATACATGAGGCCCTAACCAAGAATATAATAGGCACATACTCTGTCATCTCTAGACCACTGTTCCTGGCCATGTCATCTAGTGTCATTTTCCATTTGATAAAACTGGTGCTTTCACAACTAGCAAACTCTGGCCTCCTTTTATCTAAGGATGGTTCCTTAATCTTATACATCCCTCCCAGGTTTCAGCACAAGCTAAAGGTAGAAGCTAGGAGGAGCTTCAGCACTGTCTGTCTGGAAACCTTAGCTAGATCCTTTGGTTTATTAGCCCTTTGGCTCCTTTCCATGACACAGTAGGTATCAGTGTTGATGATGAACTTCCTGACACTTCTGAGCAAATAGCCCCTTTCATTTTCCTCAGCCTCAGCCTCTGATGGAGATCAGGTCTCTGATAATTTTCTCTTTGAAGCTTCTTAGGTATCCACTAATACTTTCTTGTGTCTTTATAGATTTTTTTCTTTTCTGTTCCAGTTCCCCTCCTATATCTTGGACTTTTGTTACAAGAGCACCAGTTTATAAATAACAAAATCTCCCTTACTTGTCTATGGTATCTATCAAGTTATCACAAAAAAACTTGACTACCTAGAACACTAATAATAATAATAACAACAACAACGAGAAAGAAGATGAAAAAAGAGGAGGAGAAGGAGAAGTAGTCATCGTCAAAGGGTTTTGTTGAGTGAGGAATTTCAGAACTAGGTTAATAGTTATAACTCAGGATCTGAAAAGATTGTAATTAAGGTATTAGCCAGAGCTGCAGTCCAGCCATCAGAAGGCTTGACTGGGCTGCAAGATCGGCTTCCAAAATGTCATACTCATGTAGCTCATGGTAGGAGGTTTCAGGTGCTCACTTCAAGCATCTTTCCATAGAGTTGCTTGTGTATTCTCTTGATGTAGCAGTTGGTTTCCCCTAGGTCAAGGAATCCAGGACAAAATGAGACAGAACCCAGTGTCTATGCTTAGAACTTATTATCATTTCTGTTACATCCCAGGGGTAAAACACAAATCAGTCCTGTCTAATGTGGAAACAATTACATAAAGAAAGAAATAATAAAAAGCAGGTATCATTGGACTGTCTTAGACATGAACTTGCAAGCCAGGCAGTGGTGGCGCATGCCTTTAATCCCAGCACTTGGAAGGCAGAGGCAGGCAGATTTCTGATTTCGAAGCCAGCCTGGTCCACAGGGTGAGTTCCAGGACAGCTAGGGCTATACAAAGAAAACCCTGTCTGCGGGGGGTGGGGGGGGGGAGCTTGCAGAGGCTTACTGCCTAGCCAGTCTAACCAATCAGTAAGTTCTAGGTACAAGGAGGACCTTATCTCAAGAAGATAAAGTGGGGAGCAATGCAAGAAGTCACAGAACACTGACCTCTGACTTCCTAACATACATGTATACATACATAAATACATGCATACATTCACACATACATATACACATGCACACATACACACATACTCGTAAGCACCAATAAAAGGGAGTGTGTCTAGTTGGGTAGAGTTATCACCATTGTAGTAATTATTTAATCTCAATCAGGGGGCGTCTACTTCACCTTTGATCATTCGGTTCCCAGATAAAAAATATAACCTTTATATCTATAATAAGTTTTTAAAGCACTAGAGCACAAATCTACCCTTGATGCTATGTCTATTTTCCTACCAATAATCCCAAGATAGGACTTTCCATGTTCCATCTGAGCTGCTCTTACTCTGTCTGACCAGCCCTTGTGACCAGCTCTCACAGTTCCTCACTCCATGGTGTCTACTTTCCCCATTCCTCTTCTTCCTCATGCTCCTCTCCTCAGACCCCAAGCCCCAGCAATGAAGCCCCACCTACCTTACTTCTGCCCAGCTATAGGTTATAACTGTAGGCATCTTTATTCAACCAATAGTTTTAAGTTAAGGTACAGGATATACAGCATCACTTGGTGTATATGAGGATTCCCTCCTCCCTGAGTCAGCCATGTCTTGGGGCAGTGCTTAGCATTACAACACTAGCAGAAGACCAAACCTCAACACAATCACTATTCTTAGCTGTCATAGGGAAATTGAGTGGTACAAAAACCAGAGACTGCTGTATTGGATATTTAGGACATCATTGATAGTGTCATGGCTAAAAGATCCTTGTTTGAAAAGATAAAGATAGAAAGCACACAATGCTAGGCTGGGAAATGAACTGAAAGTGAAGAAGATAAGCCTGAAGATTTTGTTTGGTTAGCTTCATGGTTTTGTTCTTTAAAAAATGGATATTAGATACAAAAGTTGCAAGGCCAGGGAGGATTTTAAATAAATTTAAGCATGCTCATATGAAAATAAATTCAGAGAGATTGATGATAGTGACTAGAGAAAGAATTATTGATGACATAAGGACTTAAAAAAGAAGAAATTTCAGATGTTAGCCACAGATTGACCTTAGATGGGAAGAAGTCCACAGCGGATTCCTATTGTTGCTTACTAAAGCACTGCACACATCATGCTGAAACCGTCATCAGGTCATGAGTCTGCCTGGGAGAGATCTAGGACCACTCCAACAGAGACTTTGCTGCCCCAACAAGGGTGCACTCAGGAAACCAGAGCCAGCTTGGAAGGTAGCAGAGGCTGAGGAATTAAAGATGGCCTTGCCATCTTAGGCTGATGTTGGCCAGATGTCTTAATTCTCTGGCATGTAACCTCTCAAGCAAGCTAGCCCAGAATTCTTTACGTGGCAAAATTGTTCTGAGAGAACTAGAGACTGTGTGGTCTCTTAAACCTGAGGCCAGGACTCTTACAATCATTCTGACACATTGGGCAGAACATGTTACAAAATTAAGCTGGCAAAGAGCCTACACAGAATATTTGTGGCCAGCAACAACCTAAAGGGGCCTCCTCCGAGGTCAGAGAGGCAGGTAAATTGGAATGAAAGGTGGACAGAAAAGGAGGCCATAATGGTGCTAGTTATGCTTTGTGATAGGCCTTCAGTAGATGTTCACTGAATAGAGAAAGCTGGGGGTTCCCATAACCCCTCTAATAGTACTCAAGATCAGAAGCTTAAAGTCATAGTTTACAATCCTATACTATAAACTCTTTTATATCATCCTGAATGGCTTTCTATGTACTATACATATTTTATTTAAATCTTGTATGTATATATACACACACCATCAGTGCAGTCAGACTCTTGACCAAGAATAGCTGCTGGTCCTCCCATCCCTGCTGTTCTAGTTACAGCCACTACAGACCAGGCATATCCTGCAAGTGGAGCCAGTCTCCAGACCCAAGTGCATGTACAGCTTCTCACAGTCTTATTTAATCTATATTTAATCTGTAAAAATTCTTAGTATTTTTCCTAAACTAAAGCTGAATAGAATATCTACTAAATATTGTATACTTAAACTAAATACACATTAAATGTAGCAGGTGCTGTCTTTCTCTCTAATCATGGAAATCATGTCCCAGAAGTCTACAGTGTCATCTTCGTTGTTGTTTAGGGCACAACTGTCTGCAACCAGTAAGTACACTTTGGAGGGAAGGATTTTATGCCTTGCTCTACAGTGACAGTAACAAGATTCTTTTTATTGTTGCTGACATCAAGATAGCTAAAATCAACAATGAGGTAAACACTTCTTGGGACCATCTGGCATGGATTAATCCAAAATATTCTGTAAACATTGATTCTATTTAAGAACCAGGAACTACTGTCCAGTTGCTGTCAATTGCTTCCTTACTTCATTTTTCATGTATCCAGAAGAGCTGAAGGAGAGCTATAGCCTCGGTCTTTTGGCTTTTCCTTTTTTCAAGTATCTTACTTCCATCAGGAAAGTCACATTACTCTGTGGGACTTTCCAGTGCTGTCCAAAGTTATCCATAGGACTGAAACCAGAGTGGGTTCCAACACTAAGTATCTAGCCAAGATGGAATTCCCTCACTTCTTTAAATTACACATAGGCATTTGAGACTGAGCTTCTTTCCTTATGTGAGTTTCTTCTTAAGAATCACCTGCATTGTGGCCTTTCCTATCTTTACAAGAGATTGCCATGCTAGGGCTGTGGTAGGGCACTTCCTCCCACCCCAGGGCCTGTTTCTGGAGTTCTCTACAAAAACTGACTGGGCAACTTTATGAGGTCCCATTTGTCAATTCTTGATCTTATAGTAGAAGCTATTGGGGTTCTCTTCAGGAAATTTTCCCCTGTGCCTATTTGCTCGAGGTTCTTCCCCACTTTACTTTCTATTAGTTTCAATGTATCTGGTTTGATGTGGAGGTCCCTGATCCACTTGGACTTGAGCTTTGTACAAGGCGAAAGGAATGGGTCGATTTGCATTTTTCTACATGTTGACCTCCAGTTGAGCCAGCACCATCTGTTGAAAATGCTGTCTTTTTTCCACTGTATGGTTTTAGCTCCTTTGTCAAAGATCAAGTGACCATAGGTG
>JADRCD010168704.1:0-47214 GCA_019843815.1 Montemys delectorum | reverse complement strand
ACACACACACACACACACACACACACACACACACTTCACTGATTGGTTTCTATAGTGATTGAAGGCCGTGCATCTCTTAGTGGAATTATTGTTTCATATCTCAGTAGCAAAGACCATTGAATACTGGCTTAAACAAAAATGTCTCAAGCATTTCTGTAGATCTTCCTTAATCTTCCAGTCCCATGTCATATACAACTTTAGATAACTTTTGACCATGTAATAAATATTTGAATTTTTGGCATAAAAATTTCAATAGGATCCTTAAACTCCTGAAGATTTAGGCTTCACTGCCCTTGAGTACTATCAGAAGTATATTTTCTCACTGAATTCATATCAATATATGACAGTGTATTGATGGTTAGTATTAACAGACAAATGCTGATCGTCATTGTTTGTAAACAGCTGCCATTCAATACATACAGAGGCACACTTGCTTACCATCTAGCTCACACAACTCACGTTGCTCCATATACTGTATTTCCTTTGGAGATAAAGCCTGCTTTCAAGTGTGGCAAGTCCTTTATAGCACACAAGTGAATTATCATAATAGCAGCACACTATTAACGACTGTGTCTTTGCAAGTTCTATAAACTCAACTAAACATAAATTGCTCCTGATGATAGAACATTTTCAATCTAGTTCAGGAATCTACCTTACAAAGCATGGTGAGAGGCTCACATCTGTGATCTTAGCAATCAGGATGAAGAAGCAGTAAGATCTCAAGTTCAAGATGAGCCTGGAATACCCACATAGGACCTATATGAAAATTACAAATGAAGAAGGAAAGGAGGTAGGAAGGAAGAAAGGAAAGAAGAAAGGAAGGCATGTAGGGAGGAAGGAAATGCTGTAGGAACATAGGGAGGAAGGAAAGTAGGAGGAAAGGGGACAAAAAGGGAGGCAAAGAGACAGGAAGGGGGAAGGAAGAGTGAGAAGAATGGGGAAGAGAGGAGGAAGAAAATGAGAAAGGGAAGGAAGGAGAGAATAAGAAAGGAAGGAAGTCAGGAAGGAAGGAAGAAAGGAAGGAAGAATGAGAGAAGGGACTTAAGGAAGTAAGAAGGGGGAGGTAAGAAGGGAGAAATAAAAATAAAACAAAAGATATAATGTTTATAACTAAGTAGAGCTCCACTTATCAGAGTAAATACTAAAATTAAGCAGCCATATTTTAAAGGAAATAAATGCAGTATCAAAATTGATCAAATATGTGTAGCTATTATCTCTAAAGTCTTCCAGTGCTGAAGCTTGCCTCCAGCCAGGACATGTTGATGTACTCTGATGGTCACAGCACTCTAGAGTCTGTAGTGAGATATTTATATATCCAGATCACTTATTAAATCTATCTGTAAAACCAAACACAACCAATAATAAAATCCAACCATGCATGCCTTGATACAAAATATCAAGAAGATGAGACTGTGAACATTTAATGGGTACTATAGTTATTTTCTCAATAACTATGTTCAATGTCTGTTCAATGCATTAAAAATAGTCTACGAGGAAGGAAATATACTAATATCACATTAAAGAAAGGAACCATAGCACTGTATCTTGGATTAGTTGGACCAAGTGTGAGATCAAGTTTGGATCTTTCCATCTCTGCACATGTCTTATGTCTCTCTGTAACTTACAACTTTTCTGGATTTTGTTGTGTGCCTATGTTTACTTGGTTGAAGTCAGTTTGCCCTTAGCAAAGAATTTTGCTCTGCCATGTTTGAACAGTGCAGAAAATATCGCATTAAGGAGAAATGACGAATGCATTACTGGAATCTTTAAGTGGATTTTCAAGTGTTTTAATCACTGACTCCAACTGGTCACATGGACTCACATAACAGTATTGTGAACATACCATCAGTAAGCTGTATCCGCACATTATTTCCAGCATCTGTGGTAAACATTTGTTATATGAAGTCATTTTTGTCCTAGTTGCTGTTTTTAAACATGTGATTTCCATAGCCCACACAGACACAGGCATGTATAGCATTCTCGTTGAAAAGCATGCAAGCATACAAAATTTAGGATTACAGTGGTTTCGGGTATAAAGATGATTATAAGGGAGAGCCAAGCAAATCAAGTTGGCTGGGTTTTTTTGGTTTTTTGTTTCGTTTTGTTTTTAAATTTTTTTATTAGATATTTTCTTTATTACCATGTCAATTTCTCCTTTCCCAGTTTCCCCTCCAAACAAACAAACAAACAAACAAACAAACAAAAACAACAAGAACAAACCCCTGTTGCCTCCCCCCTCCCCATGCCTGCCACCCCACCCTCTCCCTGGCATTCCCCTACACTGGGGCACAAAACCTTCACAAGGCCCGAGAGGTCCATTGTTTTTTGTTTTTTGGGTTTTTTTTTTTTTTGGGTTTTTTTGAGACAGGGTTTCTCTGTATAGCCATAGCCCTGGCTGTTAAAGTTGGCTGTTGAATTATTCTCTTACAGGAAGGTTAAACAGACAGTGTATACAACAACCTATCAGAAGAAGTCCTCAGCCTTAAGTGACCTCACGGTATAACATTAACTAGCCATTAAGGTCCATCAAAAACTCTCTCTCTTAAAATATAAGACTCATTTCTATAAAACATGTTGCACATTCAACTTCCCCAGAAAAGTCTTGTGTATGAGTGGCAGGTTTCATAATCAAACATTAATGAGTTATGTCCAGCTACATCTCTTTTTCTCTATACTGTAGAGACTAAAAACTTTATGAGGGACACAATGGAGCCTTCACTTATAATAAAACATATGTCCTTTAAGAGCAGAACATATGAGGGTAAGCCTTGCTAAGACTTCTAGCAGTAGAGGATATGGAATCTGAAATGGCAATTCTTCTGTAACCTGGCAAGAATTCTAATGCAGGGAGGGGGGGCACCAATCCACCCACAAAACCTTTAATCATCAACTTGTCCTGCCTACATGATGTGCATGAATAAAGATAGAACAGAAATTGGGGGAATGGTCAAACAATGACTGGCACAACTTGAGACCCCCGCCATAAAAGAAAGCATACATCAGACACTATTAATGATATTCCTCTATACTTGCAGAGAGTCCTAGCATAACTTTCCTCTGAGAAGCTTCACCCAGAAGCTGATGAAAACAGATAGAGACACATGGCCAAATATTAGGCAGAGCTCAGGGAATCTTGGGAAGAGGATTGAAGAAGCAGAGGGATCAGAACACCAAAAGAAAACCTACAGAATCAACTATCCAGGAACTATAGGAGCTTACAGAAACTGATCCATTAAGCAAAGAGCATGCGTGGGAAAGGCCTAGCTAGGTTCCATACATACATGTAATAGATGTGTAACTAGCATGTGGGACTACCAAACAACTGGAGCAGGGACTGTGTCTGACTTTGATACCTGACTTTGGTCCCTATTCTTCTAACTGGGCTGCCTTGTCTAGGCTCAAAGTGAGATGATGCACCTAGTCCTACTGCAACTTGATATGCAAAGAGGGTTGATAACCATAGGAGGCCATGAAGAGAAAGGGAGAGGTGACAGCAGGAGTGGAGGTGAAAGGGAGAGACTAGAAAGAGAGGAGGGAGGGGGAAATTTGGGATATAAGGTAAATATATTAATTTTTTAAAATTATAGTCTTCTTAGTTTTGAATAGAAGTTGATAAAGTGTTTTTCTAACTCTATAGCTGAATGGATAGATCTGCATTTGTGCTCAGCTACCTTTTATACCTAAAGTGGGGAGTCTCAGATGTCTGAGCACATCTGAGCGGATACTATTATTGCCTCTGGGAACTACAAATCTACCTTTATCTGTCCTTGGATATTGGTCTCGGGGAAGTCTTTTACTGCAGAAAAAAAGGTAGACATTTGAGGATTCTTTTTTTTTTTTTTTTTTTTTTTAAATTAGGTATTTTCTTTATTTACATGTACATTTTCCCTTTCCCATTTTCTCCTCCAAAACAAACAAACAAACAAACAAACAAAAACAAGAACAAACCCCTTTTGCCTCCCCCCTCCCAATGCCTGTCCCCCCACCCTCTCCCACTTATTGGCCCTGGCATTCCCCTACACTGGGGCACAAAACCTTCACAAGGCCAAGGTCCTTTACTCCTATTGATGATCGAATTTGCAATCCTCTACTATATACCTGCTGCCAGTACATTCAATCCCACCCTGTATAGTCCTTGATTGGTGGTTGGGTCCCTGGGAGCTCTGAGGGTACTAGTTAGTAATTGTTGTTCGTCCTAAGGGGCTGCAAACCCTTCAGCTCCATAGAACCTTTCTCTAACTCCTTCATTGGGGACCGTGTACTCAGTTCAATGAATGGCTGTGAGCCTCTACATCTGTATTAGTCAGGTATTGTCAGAGCCTCTTAGGAGATAGCTATATGCTTGTCCTTCCTTCCGTCTCTGACATTTGAGGATTCTTAAGATGGCTGGCATGGTGCAAATGACTTGGGTATGGGTTTGGCCTTTCCTAGAAGTTGAACAATCTCCTCTAGGTGCAGCTTTTGTGAAGAACCTCTGTTAATCCCTGTCCTGATTAGGTTTTCTTGTTAGCTCAAAACAACGTAGAGTAACTTTAGAAGAGGAACATGTCAGTTGAGGTTTTTTTCAGATCGTATGACTTGTCACCATGTCTGTCATAGACTTATGGTTGGCGTGGGTGATTCCAGGCCACTGTACATGACTCCCCACTTTAGGTATAAAAGGTAGCTGAGCACAAGCCGTATATAAACTGGTAATTAATAATCTTCCTGTGTTTCTGCTTCTGTTCCTCCTTGAATTCCCACCATGGCATTCCTCAACGATGGACCATTTTATTTCACGATGTCCTCTAAGTTGTTTTGGTTAGTACTTTGCCATACAAACCAATCTAGAACAATTCTCCACAATGATCCTTATCAATTCACATATTAATATGTGACTTTCTGGGAGGCTTGACTTTAACTTCCCAATTGATCTTAATAGTATAAAATTCCTTCATTGTCTACCATATACTGATATTAATCAGGGTATCTAAAAATAATTATATTTTATGACCCTCTTCAAGGGCCCTAGGAAGACTGATGATAGTAAAGTACAGAGAGTCCAAATTGCACATTCTCTTTTGTTTGGGTAGTTTAGGCAGGTAGGAAGTGCCTCAGATGAAAAGAATAATGTGAAACACTCAAAAAGAGTACCTTGAAATACAATTTTGAGAAATGAAATATAAAATTGCAAGTTAAGAAAGCCTTTAAAAAGTATCTTTACAAACAAAAAATGGATTAAAATTGTCTTACCCTATGCACCAATCAACCACTATCTATATGATAGTTTTGTAATAATTGATTCTCAGAATGTCAAAGCATTTTTTTAGCAAGATCAGACCACATTTGAGTGCAATCAATATCTTATAAAATGATATATTTTTTAATTTTTGTTAAAGTATGTTGTCTTCTTAAATTGTGTTAGAGTATACACAAAATTATATTTTATTTATTTTCTAAAATATGGGATAAATTAAACTTTCCCAATAAAATTGTGACTGGTTTTATATTCAGGCTAGTATTTTTCTAATCTTAAATCCAGCTACTATAAAATTAGGTAGGTGTTTGTTTGTTTGTTTGTTATGTTTTGTTTTATGTATGTCTTTCCAGAAATTGAAGGAACTAGAGAAGTGTGTTTCACTAAGGCTATGTGGTTAACCATGAGATATCTAATGTCAATTATTATTATTATCATCATGAGCATCATCATTATTGTGTCTTCTGCAATGATCATATGTTCACGGTCGCACACAATCGGAAGATGGATTGAAATCAAATCAGAAATTCTCCAGTATATAAACTTAGTATGCAAATCTCCATTATTTTTATTAAATGAACTTTGTGGACCATACATAGAACTATTCTAAATATAATCTTTTACAGTTTTGTAAACATAATCTCTAAAGCTATTAAGTTATTTTACAAGAAAGTTTTTCCAACAAGATTAGTAATGTTTTTCTTCGTGAAGCATATACATTGTATTTCAGATAAATTTTAAAATTTGTAGGATACAATTTGTTGTTGGACATTATAAGTGCTTATAGATAATACTTTTACAAATGATGACAGGAAGCAATGACCACACCATCTTGTCACTCAGTCTTTTTGGTTTGAGATCAGAAAATATGGTAGTTTTCAGGTCTTCTTATTTATTTTTCCTTGTCAGACCTGTAATGCTCCAATTTAGTGAGATAATCTAGTTCAATGTTCACAGATATAAAGTGAAAAAATGATATTTGTAACTTTTATGCTATCTGGAAAATGTTAAGCATGCACTAGATATCATTTGAAAGCTAATATTTCTAATAATGATTATCTGCGTATAAAACTTTCAATCATTCCTCCATCAAGCACTTTTAAAGGAAGTTAAAAATTGGTATTATAGCTGTACTTAATGTTTGTACTCAAAACTGTGAATCCAGACTGTATTTTAAAACACTCATCTGAAACTTACAGTGCAATCAGTTCTAAGAGCCAGATGTTCATTCTTTGCAGTAAGGGTATAATTGACAGTTAACTTGAAATCTTGTACTTCTTATCCTCAATTGTTTCCTAGATCCACAGTGATAATGAGGAACAGGGCAACAACACCAATTTTCTGCTATGTGCCATATCACTTTCAGTAGAAGTCACAGCGAGAATTCAAAAACTGAAGCAATTATGGATTTACTGGCACAAACCTTCAGTATCTAGCCTTCACTTAAAAAGATCAATAGGAATCCTAAGTGAACTTAGTAAAGAACAGATCTTTGAACCATATCTTTAGGTCAAAATTAACATTATCCATTTCTGTGCTGACAGCTGTAATTGGAAAAACTATTCTAACCAACATTCCGGAAGCCATGTCATTTCCATTGTCTTTGGAAGACACGCAGAAGACAGGTGCATCCACTGAAAACATGAAGCAAGAAATAATTTACCAGAATGATAACTGCCTGTCAGAGAAGCAGAAACTTGTTATCAGGGAGAAATAAGTTGAACTTAGAGGATTTTCTTTTAATCTTTAACCCAGTGGAGATCAAAGGGGAAAAATTTCCCAGGGGCACCTTTAAAAATACAATTATCTTGACTGGGATTTTCTCTCGAACTATTCTGACATTTGTTATTATCCATTTACATAAAAAATTCTCCAGCTTTAAAACAAAACAGTCCATGTTAGTTTTAACAGGAATCCTGAGAAGTCTGATACTTACCACTGAGTATTAAGTAAAAATAATCATGAAATAAATCTCTATTATAATGTAAGAAACTCCTCTTAATTACATTAGTGAATGAATAAATGTATTTCATAAGATAGATCACAAATAATTAGAAGCCAAATCCCTTTATAATTGGAAAGAGGGCATAATGTACAAGGTAAATTATTAAATCTGATTTTTTGAGTCATGGTTTAGGATACTTATTTAATCGTAGACATAATTCTGTAGAGTGTTTTAGCCACAACCTATGATTTGCCTTTTCCATTGCTGTTAAATAAAGTTTGATTCTAGAAGTTTTAACACTCAGTGGTTATTGACCTCTTATCAAGAGCACTCAAGTTAATTATGTACAACAATCAAACAGGACTTTAAAGAAAATTCTGATAGGGATTCCTTGCCTAGATCCAGAGGTGAAGATGGAACTGAAGAGAGGTAATTAGCCATGTGGCAGACCTACAATAGTGTAAAAGGGTTAAATAAGTTATGAGCTAGTAGGAAAAGGCCAGATTATGGTCTAGGCATTTAATTAATAAATAATAAGCCTCCAAGTTGTTATTCAGTAACAGGGGTGCTGGTGGAAAAGCTCATATTACAACATATTTTAACTGCTTATGCCAGGACAACATTTTTTATAGAATCTCTAACAAAATGCCCCTGACCATCCTTGCTTTGATTTGAATTGTCCTACATTTCTTGTAACATTTTTTTCTATTCCCAGGAAAACAGACTGTCAAAGTATTAGGTATGGATCAAGTAGATACTATCATCATTGCTTCAGAAAAAGAGCAAAATAATTTTTTATAAATGTAAAGAACTGTAATATTTATGATGTTAGATCATATAATCAATATAATAAATTTTACGAGAATAATCTCTAAAATATAAAACCTACAATATTTCACTTAGACATCTCTAAAGAAATTATACAAATGTATATGCACAATCAAAAACAAACAAACAAAAAATGCTGGGCACTGGTGGCACATGCCTTTAATCTTAGTACTTTGGAGGCAGAGGCAGGTGGATTTCTGAGTTCAAAGCCAGCCTGGTCTACAGAGTCAATTCCAGGACAGCCAGGGCTATACAGAAAAACCCTGTCCTGAAAAAAAAAAAAAAGAAGTATAAATGAAAACCAACAAAAAAAAACCTAACCCAAACAACAACAACAACAACAACAAACAAACAAACAAATGTGCATGCCCAAAGATATCCCACTATATTTTAAAAAGGCTAAAATGTCAAACTGTAATATAATGAAGATGTTCATGTACACAAGCTGAAATAAATCCAACAAATAAAAAAAGTCTGCATATATAAGACAGTGGTTAATATTTTAAAAAATATTAATGTTTCCATATTAGTTAATGTTTCCATATTAGTTTTGATTATAATGCCTAAATTATGATTTATTTCTAAGTCATTTGAATAATTTTATACTAATTATAAAATTCTAGAAATTCTAAAAATACATTTTTAAAAATAAAAAATATACATTTTCAATATTTAAAATTTCTTTTTTTACTAGATATTTTATTTATTTACATTTCAAATGTTAACCCCTTTCCAGGTTTCCCCTCCAGAGACTCCTTATCCCATCCTCACTTCCCCTGCTTCTATGAGGGTGCTCACCCACACATCTACCCACCGACTCCCAACTCCCTGTCCTGGCATCCCCTACTTTGGGGCAATGAGCCTTCCCAGGACCAAGGGCCTCTCCTCACATTGATACCTGACAAGGGCATCCTCTGCTACATATGCAGATGGAGCCAGGGACCCTCCATGTGTACTCTTTAGTTGGTGGTTTAGTTTCTGGTAGCTCACGGAGGGGGGCAGATAAATGGTTGATTGATATTGTTGTTCTTCCTATGATTAGAAAACCACTTAAACTCCTTCAGTCCTTTCTCTTAACTCCTTCATTGGGACCTCGGTACTCAGTCCAATGTTTGGCTGCAAGCATCCACCTCTGTATTTACCAGGCTCTGACAGAGCCTCTCAGGAGACAGCTATATCAGGCTCCTGTCAGCTAGCACTTGCTGGCATCCACAATAGTGTCTGGGTTTGGTGATTGAATATGGGAAGGATTCCCAGGTGGGGCTTCTGTAAGGCAAAGGACACTGTCAATAGTACAAAATGGCAATCAACAGATTGGGAAAAGATCTATGTCTGATAGAGGGCTAATATCCAATATAGAAAAAGAACTCAAGAACTTAGACTCCAGAGAAACAAATAACCCTATTTAAAAGTGGGATACAGAGTTAAACAGAGAATTCTCAATTGATGAATAGCGAATGGCTGAGAAGCACCTAAAGAAATGTTCAACATCTTTAGTCATCAGGGAAATGCAAATCAAAACAACCCTGAGATTCCACCTCACACCAGTCAAAATGGCTAAGATCAAAAACTCAGGTGACAGCAGATGCTGGAGAGGTTGTGGAGAAAGAGGGACACTCTTTCATTGCTGGTGGGATTGCAAGCTGGTACAACCACTCTGAAAAACAGTTTGGCAGTTCCTCCGGAAATTGGACATAGTACTACCAGAGGACTCCACAATACCAGTCCTGAACATATACCCAGAAGATGCTCGAACATGTGATAAGGACACATGCTCTACTATCTTCATACTAGCCTTATTTATACTAGTCAGAATCTGGAAACAACCCAAATGTCCCTCAACAGAGGAATGGATACAGAAAATGTGGTACATCTACACAATGGAGTACCACTCAGCTACTAAAAACAATGAATTTATGAAATTCTTAGGGAAATGGGTGGATCTGGAGAATATCATTCTGAGTGGAGTAACCCAATCACAAAAGAACACAGATGGTATGCACTCTCTGATAAGTGGATATTAGCCCAGAAACTCAGAATACCCAAAATACAATCCACAAACCACAAGAAACTCAAGAAGAAGGAAGACCAAAGTGTGGACGCTTTGATCCTTCTTAGAAGGGGGACCAAGATACACATGGAAGTAGTTACAGAGACAAAGTATGGAGCAGAGACTGAAGGAAGGACAATCCAGAGACTGCCCCACCTTGGAATCCTTCAATTTTGTGTTAAGGTGAATAATTTATTAATGATTTAGAATTACATAGATAGGCTTTGATCACTTTTACTTCTCCATTTTCTGCCTTTTCTGTTTCTACCTCCACTTCATCCCCCTTAAATTTATGATCTCTCTTTTACTCCCTCTTCTTCTTCTCTCTTCTTTTCCTCCTTCCCCCTCACTTCCTCCCACTCTCTACCAATTCATTGTGTTTTCTTATTCCTATATTTCCTTGGGGGTGCAGCCAAACTCTGAAGCTTGGTAGACCAACAAGTAGTCATAACTTAAACAAAACTGACTTTCCTTTTCCCAGTAGCTTTAAGTTGACAATAGATCTTAAACTAGGGGTGGGACTTTGTGCCTGTGGCACCCATCAAATGCCAAGACTTATGTCTGGATGAAGATTTTTCAGCTATAATTTGTGCTGTCACAATTGCTGTGAGTGCTTATGTGAAACTGCCTTGCTATGTCAATAAAATTCTATATATTTTAATTCATCCACCATTTCTTACTCTTAGACATTTTCAATCATTTTTTTTTAACTGATCTCTGAGCCTTGGGAGGAAGGTTTGAGACCTAGATGTTCCATATAGTTTTGAGCATTACATAGTCTCTTTATATGTGCTCATTTACCAGTTAGGTAAATCTGTGTTAATTATCATCTGCAGGTGAAAGAAGCTCTTCTGATAAGAGTTGAAAATGCATTAATTTAAGAATATATACAATGTATCATTAAGTGTCAATTCAATAGTTTTTGTTTAGCAGAATAATAGCTGTAGTTTCTTCACTCTGACCTATGACCTGCCCACCTACCTGATCTTGACCCCAATATTACTGCCAGGTAATAATACTGCCAGCTCTCAAGAGTTCTCTGTTTCTTAAGACTAATTATTGTTCTTTTCTTATATGGTATTCATAGCAACATATAGCTCATGGCTACCCCCCAAAAAAAATGAGGGTTTCAAGTCATTTTCAAATTGATTTCTCTACATTCTATGAGTCAAGTATATGGGCCTATTGCCAAGTTCTTGAGGGTATCCAAAAACCACTGGCAGAAGTGTACCATCTGTGGGTCTATGGAATCTCAATGGCCAAAAGAGGTGATCTGTTCACGGTGCAATGCATTTTGTCAACCTTTAATATTTAGTAGAGATTTTGTTACTCTGTTATCATCATCACACACTTTTCTATGTATGTATATGGACATTCTTTAGGAAGTTTCTACATTTATGTTTCCATATGATCCTTTTGAGAAATCTTTATTGTCAGGTATCATTATTTTGCTTGGCATTAAAAGTGGTGTGTCTTTTCATATTTTAAATGCCATGAAAGAATGTCTAAATGTAACAGAGTATTTGAGGCTACAGGACCTTCTCATTTATCTAGAAATTTAATAAAATAAACCAAGTATGTTTAGTACACACTACATTCTATGGTTTCATATTAAATATATAGCAATTAAGTCCTGTCAGGAAAAAAGTTATTGAATAGGTATTGAAAGGACTCTATTTGCTTATCCAGTTTTAAAATACTACAAAAATGGAATAGGAGGTCTCAGTAGCCCTGCAAGAATCTAATATTTAATTACACACAAACTTCTAATAAAAATGAGTGTATAACATTATGATTTAGGCATGGAAATTTGGAAATTTCAAGGTGAAAGTCATCCTAGTCTTAATTTTTTTCTTTAATTGTAAAATATGTAAACCATAGTTTCTTAGCATGGTTATTCTGTAATACCTGTGGCTAATCACTCTAATTATGGATACAACCTGATTCATTCTCACAAAGTGAATATAATTGTGTGACAAAGATGGATCAAGAAGCAAAGCCTTGTGAACAATACTCACTGTGCTCACCATGCCTGGCATGTATAGGATTTCTCTAATTGCAGATTTGAGACCGGAAATCCTAGCTTTATAATACGATAATATATTTGCTAATGATTTTGATTATTTGGTGGATTAATTTTCAGTAAAATGCCATCATAACCTCCACTGAAAGTCCTTGTTTGTCAAACTGCCAAGTGTTCTTCATCTATAGCATCCGTCTGACCCATCTCTCCCATTTATTTTCCTCATCTCCTCCACATACCTACTAAGGAAGCTTGTACCAAATGAGAACTAATGGATTTCAAATTAGTGACTCTTTATATTTATGTATATTTCCCACACAAAAAGTCATTCTTCTATACAACAATCAAATCATTATCTAAGTTCAGAAGTTAACTTTGATGTTGACAATTCTGTAAATGATCCCGTTGGCTTCCAGACACCATCTACAAAGAGCAGATGTGGATTCTTATATTTTTCATTGAAAATTCTATATTTATCTTTGCCTCTTGTGTTCCAATGGGATTCCTACTTGAATTTAGTTGATATTATTTTCTTATACAGTATATAATATCAAGTTTACATTTTTGTCCTGTAATAAAATCAGATCAAATTTATTTTATATTGATTAATTAGTTTCAGTTTTCTCGACAAGATAGAGAGTAAAAACAATTCTTTCTCATTACTTTTTTTGGTTTATGGCTAAGCGTATCCATTATCCAGGAGGATTTCTACCCATATGAATGCAAGTTTGAAAGAGAGAAAGTTTCTTCCTTATCTCTTTATATAGCTAAGCTGTTTTCCAACTGAAGGATTCTCTTCAGATATGTGACTCTTACAGACCTGATTTAATGCTGGACTTTCATTTTCAATTCTCTATTTTGGACAGGCCTAGGCCTTATCTATTCTCTGTCTTCCTCTCACTGCATCAATCCCAAATTAAATCAACTCAACAGTTTGCTATCCATTTCCTCTATATGGCTGACTCGTCTGGTTTTCCTGTTTGGCACTTCTGAACATAAATATATATATAATAGAAAGTTTAGGTCATCAGTTAGCATTTCTCATTTTTTTATAGCAGCATATATTACTTTACATACTGTCTTTTGTTTCTTAATGTATTTATTGTAAAATGTAGAGCTCTCATGTTATAAAATGAAAGAAAATACTTAGAAAAAGTCAATTATATACCTATCAATGTTCTTTATAAAATATTTCTTAGGATATTTGATGACTACTGTACAACTAATATCTCTATTCTTTTTTAAACTCATAGTAACACAAATTTTATATTATTTTCAACAAATCCTCTAACAGCATTTTATGAGAAATTCAAGCCTATTTTTCATATATTCTGAGTAACCTTTTAGTATTGGAGCATCAAACCAGTAATTCTTCACTATTCTAAAGAAATATTTGCTTCAGAAAACAGTAATTGAGATATAAAATTGAAAATACAGAAAAACCATTTATAATATATATTTCAGTAACTCCTTCTCGTCAACACTATAGAAACAATATTGCACCTAAATTTACTTTCTTGTCTTACTAGGAAGTTACCTAAATGGCATCCTCATTTAATTTCCATAAACAGTAGCACAGGAATATAAGATAAATTGTAATAAACCATATGAGGCATATGGATATAATTTTATATAAACATATCAGGGATAGATTTGTTTAATACAATAGGAAAAGAAAATGACACCTGAAGTCTTGGTGAGTCTAAACTGAGTTATCCAGACAAGTGATAGAAATATAAAAGATAAGAGAAGTATGAAAGAAAGTTATGGGTGGAGGAACTGTGTAATGGGAGGATCTGGTGGTGGGAGGGCAGTGACCAGGATATAAAGTAAATTAAAGAATAAATAAATAAATAAATAAATAAATGGAGGGAAAAAGTAAAGGAACTGTAAAGAACTCTAATTTTTTTCTGAATATTGAAACTAAATTAATTTTAATGAAATTTGTGGTTAATTAATATTCTTATCAAGAAACCAAGCTTCTAAAAACAATCTTAAGAATGATATATGTATTATTTCAGTGAAAATGATTACTGGTATGGCATCTTTCATTTTCCAATCATTTCTAAATCACCAAGGTTTCATATTATTCTCTTCCTGAGCATACAAATTAGCATATATTATATAAATATTTATGTGAAGGGATATATCTAATATTGTAGTATACAATACATATATAACTGCATATATTATATATATGATGTGTGTATTTATAAAGGATTTTTTATTAGATGTTTTCTTTATTTACAATATCTCCTTTCCTAGACTCCCCTCCAAAAAAAAAGAAAAAAAAATTAAAATAAAATAAAAACAAAAACTAAAATAACCCCCTGTTCCCTCCCCCTCCCCCTGATCACCATCCCACCCCCTCCTGCTTACTGGCCCTGGCATTCCCCTACACTGGGGTATAGAATCTTCACAGGACCAAGGGCCTCTCCTTCTGCTGATGACTGACTTGGCCATCTTCTGTTATATACATGCTGCTGGAGCCATGAGTCCCCCCATGTGTACTCTTTGTATGGAGTCTTAGTCCCTGGGAGCTCTGAGGGTAATAGTTAGTTCATGTTGTTATTCATGCTAAGGGGCTGCAAACCCTTCAGCTCCTTGGGTTCTTTCTCTAACTCCTTCATTGGGGACCCTGTACTCAGTCCAATGGATGACTGTAAGCTTCTACTTCTGTATTAGTCAGGTACTGTCAGAGCCTCTCAGGAGACAGCTATATCAGGCTCCTGTCATCCAGCACTTGCTGGCATCCACAATAGTGTCTAGATTTGACAATCGAATATGGGAAGGATTCCCAGGTGGAGCAGTCTCTGAATTGTCTTTCATTTAGTCTCTGCTCCAGAGTTAGTCTCTACAGCTCCTTTCATGGGTATTTTGTTCCCCCTTTTAAGAAGGAACAAAGTATCCACATTTTGGTCTTCCTTCCTCTTGAGTTTCTTGTGGTTTGTGGATTGTACTTAAGGATTTCTATTTCCATTAAATACATTTACTATTCACTAAATTAATTCAGTAAATTTTCTTTAAATATATTGAGCAAAATAAAATAACTTATTTTACATCTGACCTACAAATTAAACATAACAGACTCAAATGGTAATATAATAACTCCTGGAATATTTGGATTAATGATTGAAAAGCCTTTCTCTTGAACAGTTTAAGAATTTTGAGAAAAAGAGATGCATAAAAAGGTACTCAAATATAATAAATAAATAAATCTTTTTTAAAAATTAAAAAAATGAAAAAATAAAAAATAAAACTCTAAAAAAAAAAAAAAAGGCAGCAGGTAAAACAAACGAACAAAGAGACAAAACCCTGTTGATTCTTTCTGTTGAATAATTTCTCACCAGAAATCCGTAATTTTATTGTCTCTGTCCTGCCTTACATCAATCCATAGGTGTAAACCTCCTTCAATTCTGTTACATGAGTATCACTCGAAAATGGTTTCCATTAACAGTTCATGTTCTCCATTGTGTTTCCTGAGATCTAAGGCCTTTATAAGTAATGGCAACATTAGGGTAGGTGTGCTCCTTGTCCTCAGGCTGACAATCCTTTTTTCCTGCTTGCTTCCTTGGAATCACTATAAACTGTGAGCTGGCTCCTCAATTTTTGAGCCTCTAGCTGTGAAATATAAACCCATCTATCTTCTCTTTACAATGTCACCATTACATAGCCACAGTACTCTTGTTTGTTCACAGAAACAAAGTGTGGTGATGACAAAGATACTAAACAACTTGTGACATTTTGAGCTAAGTGGTCTTAGATGTCATCTGGTTCATCAAATTATCTTTCCTGCACCCTTTGATAGTGTAGCATCTACATATTGAGCAACCATAGTTGTGCTCCCCTGAGCTTCTGAAAAGCTCACAAATGTCTATTCCTGTCTCTGTTTACATACATGGGAGCTCAACCCTCCCTCAAAACTATGCTGAGATCTCTCATTCTATGCATAAGTTCCTCGTCCCTAGTTTCTGGCATTAAGCAAACATTGAAGAAGCGGTAAAAATTCCTGAATAATCAAATAGAACTTACATACTTCTTCCTACCCCCAAAATCAGGATCTTCCATTTTCCCCTTAAAGAGTATTTTTCTCTTCCTGATGTGGTAGAGATTTGGCCTTATACAACTATTTCTCTTGTTGTTCATGTACTGTATGCTCACTGCTTTTTCACCTTCACCTTGTCTCAAAACTTCATTATTAAAAACTCTATCAACCTTTAAGAATGTAGAAAAATGTTGATTTAAAAAATTGCTATAGAAATCTATAGCTGCTTTAATTTGAGTATCTGGAGTCAAAAGTGAGATAAGAAACGCATCTGGTGTCTAACCTTTGCCAGCTGGGGCAAAACTTTGCTTTCTTTCTTTCTTTTCTTTTTTTTTTTTTTTTAAAGAGTTTAAAATCTCCAATTTTATTTTTTTTAAACATTTTCTTTATTTACATGTAAATTTCTCCTTTCGCAGGATCTCCTCCAAAAAACAAACAAACAAACAAACAAACATAAGAACAAACCCCTTTTGCCTCCCCCCTCCCCATGCCTGCCACCCCACCCTCTCCCACTTATTGGCCCTGGCATTCCCCTACACTGGGGCACAGAACCTTCACAAGGCCGAGGTCCTTTACTCCTATATTGATGATCGAATTTGCAGTCCTCTACTATACACATGCTGCCAGAACATTCAGTCCCACCATGTATAGTCCTTGATTGGTGGTTGGGTCCCTGGGAGCTCTGAGGGTACTAGTTAGTAATTGTTGTTCGTCCTAAGGGGCTGCAAACCCTTCAGCTCCATAGAACCTTTCTCTAACTCCTTCATTGGGGACCGTGTACTCAGTTCAATGAATGACTGTGAGCCTCTACATCTGTATTAGTCAGGTATTGTCAGAGCCTCTCAGGAGAGAGCTATATGCTTGTCCTTCCTTCAGTCTCTGCTCCATAGTTAATCTCTGCCACTCCTTCTGTGGGTATTTCGTTCCCCTTTTTCAGAAGGTCTTCCTTCTTCTTAAGTTTTTTGTGGTTTGTGGGTCGTTCTTCCTGTATTCCAAACTTCTGGGCTAATAACCACTTATCAGAGAATGCATACCATGTGTGATCTTTTGTGATTGGGTTACCTCACTCAGGATGATACTCTCCAGATCCATCCATTTCCCTAAGAATTTCATAAATTCATTGTTTTTAATAGCTGAGTAGTACTCCATTGTGTAGATGTACTACACTTTCTGTATCCATTCCTCTGTTGAGGGACATCTGGGTTGTTTCCAGTTTCTGGCTATTATAAATAAGGCTGCTATGAACATGGTGGAGCATGTGTCCTTATTACATGATGGAGCATCTTCTGGGTATATGCCCAGGAGTGGTATAGCTGGGTCGTCAGGCAGTACTATGTCCAATTTCTGGAGGAACCGCCACACTGATTTCCAGAGTGGTTGTACCAGTTTGCAATCCCATCAGCAGTGAAGTAGTGTTCCTCTTTCTCCACAACCTCTCCAGCTTTCAAGAGTGATGATGGCCAGCATCCAGCTCATGAAGAGCACTGCAGAACAGCCCCAAATGCTCTGAAACCCAACATGTCAGGTTGCGACGGATCAAACTTGTGAGAAGCACCTACATCATGCTTTTGCTGTTATCTGTGTGGCTGTAATTCCTTCCACATGACCTAATTTTCTACTATCATCTTATTAGTCTTACTTCCTCGGATTTTTTTTTCTTTCCTTTTTTTTTTTTCTTTTTCCAGAATGTATTTTCCCTAGACATTCTAAATTTGGTCTGGTTGCTCAGCACCCAGGTTTATATTACTATCTCTTGAAAGTATAGTTAACATAGTTCATATCAAATGAATTTTAACATTTATGGGTAAATTTTCACACATTTCTGGAAGGGATACTTATACACTTTGGTCTTCAAGAATCGTCCTGTTTCCCACAGATATGTCTCCTTGGACAGCAATATTGATTCAGTCCAGAGTGGGAACAATTAGGAACATTTAGACGCCTCATATATAACACAATCAGGTAATACTGAGAAGAATTTATGTTGGGACCCTCTTGAAACTGATGAGTACATAGGATCTGGAGCAGCCTGAGATCTTTAAATGGTACTCAGGTGTCAGCTCTGGTCCCAATACCACTCAATAGAATCATTGAAGAGGACATTTGAGACAGTTACAAAAGTGAGTCTCTGAGTTAAAGAGCAAATACTACTAATCATACTTTATGTGCCCAACTGCTATCTTAAGCACATTTGCATACATATTGTCTTGTAAATGAAGTACAGTAAAAAAGTTACTTTTATATATTGATGTTTTCCTGCTTTTAAAGAAATCACTGTTGCATTACTGCATCTAGTTATGCCTTAATACTTATAATAGCAAATACTGCTCTTTTAATAAGCCATGCGTGTATAGACATGCAAGTCAACTTTCTGAATAATAGCAAACAGCTTATACATTTGAGTTAGCCAGGAACTTTAGATCTAACTTTCTCCAGGAGACCCTTTCCTGTATGTAGTTGCAGATGTGTTGGTAAATTTGTGGTTAGGAAACTGCCATACATCCCCTTATGAGCGTAGCTAGGGCAAGAACTGACATGCCAAAGTAGACGGGCCGTGGTGGGGGAGTAACCTATGAGACTTCAACCTACAGGAGGAAAAACAGCCAAATAAGGAAAGCTGAGACTGGGAGCAAGAGTCTTACATAGGGGACTGCACACCAATTTATTATCCAATAACAACTCACTAGCCCTGAAAACATTTATGCAGGCAATATCATTTAGACAGGTTATGTTATATTAAGGGATACATATGTAGATGCATGTGAATATACATATACATACGCACATGTAACAATAATTAGTGGAAACAGGGGTCATGAATTTGGAGAAAACAAAGAGTGATTAATATATGGGATGGTTTGGGGTAGAAAAGAAGAAAGAGGGAATGATGTAATTATAAAGACATGAAAAAAGAACTAATTAAAGGTTTTATATGTTACTTTCAATTGTAAACATCTTCCAACAACAATAATAATATAACCAGTATCTTGAACTTTATTAAAAAAATCTATTGGCCAGATCTATAATACAATTTTTCTAGTCAATGAAATGCATACTGATTTGTGAAAAGATATTTTAGTAAAAGAGTCTGACCAATTCATTTTGTAGGAATAGTTTATACTGATAAATATGTACTTAAGTATTTATGCTCTAAGAAGTACAAAAATAATAGACGATTATTTTCCAATGTGTGCAATTTGCATAGAAATGCCAATTTGTGCAAATATTCATATGTAAAACTAAGATATACAAAGAACAACCTAAAATATAAGCAAAGTGCTGGCTATATAATTTTTAAAAAGAGAAGGAAACCTATAAATTTTCAGTAAGCTTAATTAGAGAAATATAGGGGAGAAATACTATCTAAATCTATAGAAAAATTCCAGTATGAGAAAGTCAGAGTCTCTTAGCAAATAACAATCTGAAAGATATAATCAAACTTTCAAAAGTTAAATACTAGAAGATTCAGAATGCCCAAAAAGAAGCAAATAACATATAACAGTTCCAGTAGATCAAACCCAGATTTTTGAGCCATACACTTCAGATTATACTCTTCAAACCAAGCCTTCTTCATATATATGCATATATGTATGTGTATGTATGTATATATGCATATATATATGTTAGGCTGAGAGAGTTTAACAGCAGTGTTTTTGCCATATGAGAAATAGTGAATAAGGTTCATCACACAGAAATTAAAATGTATTAATGAATGCCATGTAAACTACAAAATTCTATAATCACAGGGTGAAGAAAAATACATAAATTCAAAATATTCTAATACTATCTTATTTATATATAAACTCATACATTTAACTATACTATGATGGCTAATTTTTATTACATAGTCATAACTTTTACACATAGCAAAGATTTGAATTGTTCACATATATCCACTTTGATCTTTTCAATATTATAAACCAATTACAAAATATATTCTTCTGAGAATACATGAAATCAGCATGTAACATGCTCAAATCATATATAGGTTAACTTTGCAGGCTTGTTGCCCAAAAATGAATGCACACAATTTCATATGTAATAAATAGACTGAGTGTATAATGTAGAATCAAGTCATTATTTCAGAAATAGCAGCTCAGAGTCTTTATGTAGACAATGAGTTCTCAAATAAATTACTTCCTTGATCATGCTCCATACTTAAAATTATATCTATCTTAAACACATTATATAAACATATGCTATTTCAAGAAGAGTTGGATAGAAACTGAATAGTGTATAAGAAAAAAAATCAATTTACTGAATACGTTAGAAATATCACTAAATCCTGATTTTGTTTGTGTTTGGCACTAAAAGCCCCATGATTGATAAAACCCTGTTGCCTCCTTTATTTTCAACAAGGTCTCTTGTAATTAAATATCATTTCAAACTGTAAAATGACTTTGAGCTTACATTGACCCAAAATGCTGGGATTGTAAGTATGCACAATCATATCCTGTTTTTGGCAGTGGTGGGGATGGATGCCAGTGGATAATGTCACAACTTGTCCTACGGTCTTGTGACATTACATACACAGCCTTCTCTCTAAGGGACCAGGTGTCCTGCCAATGCTGACCTGTGGCAAGATCTCTCCCCTACACTGTACTTCCATTATGCCAGACTATTTAGGGTTTTCTCAGGCAGGTAGGAGAACACATAATGTTCCAGAGTGTAGAAATTTCCATGCTGGTCTTGAGCAGGTCTCCATCCCCTTCCTGAGCTTCTATTTCCATAGGATAAAGCAATTCTTGTTTTGTTTCATTATATTTTTTCTGCAAACCTCTCTTTAAGAAAGGCCAAGGTATATAGGGGATCATCATTGCCTTCTGCAAGTTGGTGGGCTACTCTAGGGTACCCATCTGCCCTGGAGGCATATGAGTTCCTCCCTTCACCTATCCTAGGGGCGATGAAGTTATAGCTCATGGTCTGTCTGGAGTCTCACCTGCCTCACTGATGAGCAGCAGGGGATGCTGCCCTGCGGGTGTAAGGAGTTTACTCCTGATTTTGTTTGAAGCTCCATTATACTTTCCAAAAAAACAAAACCAACCAACAAAACAAAAACCAGATACACATGAGTATGGCAATAGATTTCAGAAGTAATAAAACCACATGTGGAAATAATCTGAAACATGTAAAAAGGTAAGAATAAACAAGTGTATTTATCACGTGCCAATGCATGTTCAGTACAGAAATATGGGGACAAGTTCAAAATATAATCACATTTGCAAATCAGTCTATTATGAAAACCTATTATAATTATCCTAAAAAACTAATAATAATAATAATAATAATAATAATAATAATACCCAGGCATCTAGGTTGTATTTTTTTTTTATTTTCATGGTATCACGGTATTGGGTCTTTAATACCACAGTTAAACAAAATACATACTGCTTCCCCACTGACAAGTGTTCTGTTAATGTCTGAAGAAACAATTTGAGTATATTTAGTCAATTAGACCACAAAACCAGTTTTGCATGCATACCTAAGTTTGACTTGTATATTGCACTATTTGATATTTCAGTCTACAGTTTCTGGATGTGGTTATTATGCGTGTGTTATAATTCATTTACAATTTAATGAAATGAAATATTTTTAATTTTTTTTTTTTCAGTGGTGGGGATGGATGCCAGTGGATAAGCAATTCCAACTAAGCTACATTAAAATCTGTACTCAACCAATAAAGAGACCAGAAGTAGAACAGTTGCTATGGTAACTAGAGACGATTAGGGTCATTTATAATAGGAGGTTAAAGATTATCCCTGTAAAACACAAGGTATTATAGCTCAGATCAGTAAACTTCAAATCTTGAGGCAGTAGGATTGCTGGGAGTTCCAAGATGTCTGAAGTTACATAGTAAGAGCATCTTTCAAAGCAATATATTAATAATGATGATGATGCAAAATTTCAGTAATAAAAAACAATGAAGTTGCTTCAAAAATAACACATAAATAAATTATTTTCTCATTTTCTTATTTTTGTGATTGGTTTTCTATAACTAGTCCTTAGCTACCTCTCCCCTTAGAGTCTTAGGTAGTACATACCTAATACTGTGTGTCACGTGCTAAGAACATGACTAGAGCATGCAACATGAACAAAACTGAAATGATAGTTTTGTGTCTGTGAGTCTTGCTACTCATGAGTAGATTATGCTTGTGAACAGAGTCATTTCCAAGAATCTTGAAATATATAACAATTAAGAGAGCTGAAGAATTTTGACAGTGGATCACTTGCAACTTTTACCAAAATAGTGTGTGTAACATTATTAATGAATTCCTGATGAATTGATTTCTCTATTTACTTTACCCAAGGAAGTTGATTTTGGGTTTTGTGTTGGGAGAATGAGTTGGTTATTAGGTAGTATTTAAATACAATGCATAAAAGTATAAAAAGTGTTTATATCAATTAAATGTTTATGTTGCTTTGTATCATGACATAAAATCAAACATGATAGTCATTATTTACTCAATGTAATTTTAAATGTCAAGTGATTATTAAAATACTTCATTTAAGTTGAACAATTTTGTTCTATTTTGACTAATGTCATAACTTTGATTTAGCATTTTCTTATATTTCAATAAAGTAAATCCAGAAAAATGAAGTTTCACCAACATCCGTTCTATGTGTTCAATATATGTGGAGCTAAGAAGAGGATATGTCTTCTTTCTCATACAATCAAAAAAGATCACACCAACTTTTTTTCCAGTCTTGTTTATTCTATGTAAATTTCTATTATTAATAAGTTAAATAAAACCTAGTTTTCTTTGTAAAGGGAGTTAGACATGGCTGTTTATTCCTGCAATTCAATCAAGCATCTACAAGAGCATTTTGCAGGGTTAGGGTCATACATTTTTGTAGGACTCAGCCTACATACTGAAATTTTATTTTAAGAGAAAAAATGAAAACAACAACAAGAATTAAGCAAACTCACCAAGCTAAGAAATCTTATATCTAACTAGTACCCTCAGAACGCCCAGGGACCCAACCACCAACCAAGGACTATACAGGGTGGGACTGAATGTTCTGGCAGCATGTGTATAGTAGAGGATTGCAAATTCAATCATCGATAGGAGGAGAGGACCTCGGCCTTGTGAGGGTTTTGTGCCCCAGTGTGGGGGAGTGCCAGGGCCAATAAGTGGGAGAGGGTGGGGTGGCAGGCATGGGGAGAGGGGAGGCAAAAGGGGTTTGTTCTTATTTTTGTTTGTTTGTTTGTTTGTTTTTTGGAGGGGAAACTGGGAAAGGAGAAATTTATATGTAAATAAAGAAAATATCTAATTAAAAAGAAAGAAAGAAAGAAAGAAATCTTATATCTGACTGCTAAATGTGGTTTTATTTGAAGAATACACTAATAGTAAATATTTCCCAAATCTTTAGCACAAACGAAATGCTGATCTGGTTTTGTTTTGTACTTTATCTTAAGGTAACTGATTAGAGACAAACTATGTTCTTTTAGTGGAGCTAAACAGAACTGACCAGGCATGATGCAAATCTATTTATTGTCTTTCAACTCTAAATATCACAAGACGATTAACATCAATGTCAAATTAGTCATTGTGGCAGCTGAAAGTGATGTACAAATGTACATTTGATTATTTACACTATCACCTGATGTGTTCTAATACTAGCTTATATTTCCTGCTCTACCTTCTGACAGACATTAAACCATTGTCAAAACCATAGTATACAGAGCCTATTCACCATACTTTGCAAATAGAAAGGTACCAGTAAGTTCCACAAGATGCCCACTGTTAGGTTTTATAGCCAAAATGCTACAACTATTTAAATTCTGGAAATATTACTATCTTAAATTGACTTTAAAGATTTTTCTAATAATCCAACAGTTAAACTGTGGTTATACCTAGTATTTAGACAGACGTACAGGACCTCTCAAATTTGCAACATGGTTATCGGCTATACTACTCAATGATGAAAATGCTTCATAGAACACACACATATGATGTACTTTATATGTAACCATCAACTGCTGAATTTTACAGCTGCTGTTTACACAAAGGTAACCATTCTTGGGTTTGATTTTGTTTTGTTTTTGTGCATAACACCCCCATCTCTCTTCTCTTGGTGATTTGTATCTAATAGGTAGATTATTTTTAAACTGAGGTTGAATTATGAATGATCTCACTTGGAAATGTATTGAAATAAGAGAGGCACAATTTATCTTATGGGAAGGGAACACACACATCCTCCCCACCAACCCCCCCCTACACAAAACACATAACACAAACAATAAGACATGCAGTAGAAATATGAACTATCTTTCTCCATCCAAAACTCAACAAGGATAATTTAGTCACAAAATTTCTGACCAAAAAATGTACATGTGGATGAATTATTGGGAAATAGTAGTTATTATTAAGGGTGTATTAGAAGGGAATTGCTAATGACTATTTTGAATGCTAGAGTTTGAGTAAAATTTTCATCTTCTATTTGACTGTTCTTAAACCAATAATGCTAAAATGTTTTGGTTTAATAATGTAAGCTCCATTCTATAAACAGTTCTTTTTTGCCTTGTGCATATATTGTTCTCATATTAATTATATGTCATAGTTTTACGTCATAATTAGTACGTTTTCTGTCGATGACCCGGCACTTTGCATGGCTGTGATGGGTAAACTCTGAATTACATACACTCTTCCCACTGTTACAGCCAGCAAGGGGTGGAGCCAGCCTTTCAGCACTTGGCTATCTAAATGACCCCAAGTGAGAGCCAAGACCAGGAACATCTGCAGGAACATGTCATAGTTTCTAAACCTCAAAAGAGACTAAACAAATAAGACCTCTCTACAGAATGTAATTTAAAATTTAACCACAAAACAAAGGAGCTACAATTAACTTAAGTCATATTTTTATTTAATATACTATCTGACAGGATTTTTGATATAAGATAAAAATACAAGCTTTCTGATAAGACTAGCCAGATCAGAAAGGATAGAGGATAGTCAAGCAAATTTTAAAGACGGCGTAAATAATGTACCTAATTTTATTTCAAAAATCCTGTAAAATAAACAGTAACAAATAATACTAACAAAGCATTTCTAAAACTAATACGTACTGAGTGCTTTTGATGTTTGATTCAATGAAGTGATGCATTATTATGAAATTATTTTAAAGAATCAATTACAACATAGAGGACCCCATCACCTTGTCATGTACAAGGGCGCAGGGGAAGACACCCAGAGGGCCAGGTGCTACTGAGATGAGCACATAAGTAGTAGGGAGATGAGAGAGACTTGAGTAGCACAAAGGTGTGTGCACAGCAAAGACAGGAGATGTGAAGGTACAAGCAGCCTGCACGATCACCTGAGGCTATGGTGGAGTCCATGATCACGCAGCAGGAGTGGTCTGTGTCCACGTCAGGCAGATGTTCCTACTCTCGGATTCCACTTGGAGTCATTTAGATATCCAAGTGCTGTAGAAAGCTGGCCCCGTCCCTTGTTGGATGCAGCACTAGGAAGAGTGTCTGTAATTCAGAGTTTACACATCATGACCTTGCAAAGCGCTGGGCCATCTTCAGAAAATATATTTGCCTGGATCCTTGCCTAGATGACTCCTGACAGGTAACGTTAATCCTACAAATATGAAAATGAGAGATCTTTTCTATCTTTAAAGCCTTAAAATATTTGTCATATAAGTATTTCACTTGCTTGTTTAGAGTTACCTGAGAATATTTCTTTTTTAGGCAGTTTGTCATTTGTGTATAGACCAGAAAGTATTTGTTGTTGTTGGTGGTGGTGGTGGTGGTGGTTGTGGTGGTGGTGGTAGTGGTGGTGGTGGTGGTGGTGGTGGTGGTGGTGTGTGTGTGTGTGTGTGTGTGTGTGTGTGTGTCTTGAGAGTTAATTTGCTGGCCAGAATGTGGAATAAGTAGATCATTTATCCATTTCTGGTGGGAGTGCAAATGTGCACAGCTAATGCAAAACTATGATATTTTCTCAGAAAGGACTAGCTATGGCACTCTTGGGCATACCCAAAGTATACTTCATGGTAAGTAGAGGACACTTATGTATCTATGCTCACTGCTGCTCTATTTCTAACAGCCAGAAATTATAAACAACCTAAATGCTCCTCAGAGGAAGAAAATAAAACTTAAGTGTGGTAATTTACACAACAGACTATCACTCAGCTGTAAAAACAAAATAACACCAGGATATTTTACAGCTATTAGATAGAACTAAAAAGGAACAAAATCACACTTAGTGAGGTAACCCAGACCCAGAAAGACAAATATAATATGTATTTACTTATATGTTGTTATTAGACACTGAACAAATGTTAACTAAACTACAACCCATAGATCCAGAGAAAAAATCTATTCCTGTGCCATATGTTCAAGGTTATTTCTTACTTTTTTTTTCTATTATGTGCAGCACATCTAGATTTATATCAATGTCTTTGATCCACTTACATTTGAGTTTTCTCTTGATATTTTTATAAGTGTAGATCTATTTGAATTATTCTAGATACACCTATTCAGGTAACCAGCACTATTACTTATGTCTTGTCTTGAGACTTCCTGTTGGTTTCCATCATCCAACTTCGATGTGATGGTTTTGTTTTATTTTATGTTTTGTTGCCAAATCTTAAAAGCCTGGGTGTTTGTTTGTTTGTAAGAACAGATAGAATGGGATTGGACACAGGGGATGGGACGAACTTGGAAGCACCTGGGAATAATAGAAGGAGGGAAACTGTAATCATAAAAGAATCTATTTTTTAATAAATGTGGAAAATAATTAAATATAGTAACCATATATATATATATATATATATATATATATTTACTATACAGTAAATATAGTTTTGTACTGACTCTTTTGCCTACAAGAAAGTGAGATAAGTTATTTTACAATTCTTATTCAGGTGGGTGGTCAATTTCTGAAAAACTTTAAAAATTTCCAAAAGGAATACGTAATCAAGCATTTTCAATTTTGACAGTATGAATCGTCAATCATGCACTCTAGTTGTAGGATTCCCATTTTCCAAAATTTAAGACATGTTGAATATCAAGTAATTAAATTAGTTCTAATTTAAAGTTCGCTCAAAATTAGTTTTAAGTGCAATTTGAAGAAAAAAATAACACACCACAACAAAAAATCCAATGCATTAAATGTTCAGAAAATGTATTCCAACCCATATCCATGCTTAGTGTTTAATGTAATACTGGTGTTTTCTCCCTGGAAGGAGCCACACAGTCTGCATAAAAGGCAAAAATTGAGACAATGTACATGCAGTTGTGTTAAGAATCTCTGGGCAGTCTGAGGAAAGCAGTAAAGATGTTTCCCATCTGCTAAGCTCCAGATCTTCCTTGCAGTATAAGCACATGGTCTGGCTAAAGTGAAACTAGAAAAGCGAGAGTAAACACAGGTACTGCTTCCCTTTCCCAGAGGAGCAGAGACAAGCCATTACCAAAAAAGTATACAAACTGAATTCTCATGTCGTAAACCTTGGTGTCATGGTGATTACTATGAGAACATCTATAGTCTAATGTCTGGTAGTGGTAAAGAAAGGAAGACACTTAAATTCCAGTATTCTGGGTGTTATAAAACCTAAGGGATTCCTTTTGAAAACAAAGTTTGAACCATATGAATGTTTTGAATAAGCAAAATCTAGTGAACAAAAAACAATATGAGTAAGAACTAAATGAAATGTCCACCAGTTTCAAGAGCCTTTTTAAAATCAAGAAGATGAGATTTAGTGTTTCAAGCCCAGAATGACATGTAGAAAAGAAACAGAAACCTGTGAGGATAAAACTATACTGATAATTGCTTTTGCACGTATCTCTTGAAGGGATAAGCAATGATTAGTATTTGGATTTATAATTTTTCTACAAGCATCAAGGTGAATATAGATGTTTCATTTGTACTCAATAATGCAATTCCAATGGTATATTGATCCAGCTAGAAAGCAGTTACATATGAAATACAAGAGAAATAGGCAGCAAGTATGAAATTAATGCAGAAGAGGGAAATTTAGACGTTGAAAGTTTAATGAGCAAACATTCTCAAATCATTAAAATTTTAATTTATTTTTAAAATTTTGTGCTTTAGCCTTTTAGATCTTAGTGAGTTCAGTTTAATGTGATATCTATTTCAACAGAAAGATTAATAAAAGTTATGAGTTTACATTTTGTTGTTTTATTGCGAGATATTCTGGAATCTGATGGAGCCCAGTTAAACATGGAAATGATAAAGTTAACAAAGGACTTGATTTTCAGAGTAAGTGACAGTTTATAGATCACTCATTATAAGTTCAAACAAATAAACGAATTAAACACTTTCACACTACGCAATCATTTGATAGATTTGATGAGGGTATTAGCATAGTGAATTAGAAATAAAGTAGAGAAATAACGGTTAACTCAATTAAATTCGGAAGTATAATTTTCATTTGCATGTGGTTTATGATGAAGAAGCCTGCATTGATTTGCCAATATTTGTTATTGATTCTATATTTAATATTGCATCGTAATTAGGACAATGCCAGAAAGTTACAATCCGTGGTATAGTTCTTCCATTTCAAAGTATAGCTGAATTTTTTATTGTCTTTATGAGTTCATACTACTAGAACATTGTTTTGCCCACATATTACTTAAGAAAAATGTTAAAAGACTCCGGCATTTTTTTAAATATAGTTGCCATGATTTTAATTTGAACACATTTATAAGAGTCTTCCATTTTTTTGCCTTCAAATTTATTTTATTTTATTTTTTATTAGATATTTGCTTTATTCACATGCCATATGATATCTCCTTTCCCAATTTCCCCTCTGAATAAAAGAAAAAAATAAAATAAAATAACAAAAACAAAATAAACGATGTTCCCTCCCCTCTCAGCATGCAAACCGACCGACCCTCTCCCATTTTCTGGCCCTGGAATTACACTGGGGCATAGAACCTTTACAGGGCCAAGGACCTCACCTCCCATTGATGATCGACTTGGCCATTCACTGCTACATATGCTGCTGGAGCCATTAGTCCCACCATGTGTACTCTTTGGTTGGTGGTTTAGTCCCTGGGAGCTCTGATGGTACTAGGTACTAGTAAGTTCATATTGTTATTTGTCCTAAGGGGCTGCAAACCCTTCAGCTCCTTGGCGCCTATCTCTAGCTCCTTCATTGGGGTCCCTGTACTCAGTCCAATGAATGGCTGTGAGCCTCTACTTCTGTATTAGTCTGGCTCTGGCAGAACCTCTTAGGAGACAGCTATGTCAGGTTCCTGTCATCCAGCACTTGCTGGCATCCACAATAGTGTCTGGATGTGATGACTGAATATGGGAAGGATTCCTAGGTGGAACAGTCTCTAGGTTGTCCTTCCTTCAGTCTCTGCTCCATAGTTTGTCTCTGCAACTCCTTCCATAGGTACTTTGTTCCCCCTTCTAAAAAGGAACGAAGTATCCACACTTTGGTCTTCCTTCTTCTGGAGATTCTTGTGGTTTGTGGATTGTACTTTGTCTATTCTGATCTTCTGGGCTAATATCCACTTATCAGAGAGTGCATACCATGTGTGTTCTTTTGTGATTGGGTTACCTCACTCAGGATGATATTCTCTACATTCATCTATTTCCCTAAGAATTTCAAAAATTCATTGTTTTTAATAGCTGAGTAGTACTCCATTGTGTAGATATACAATATTTTCTGCATCCATTCCTCTGCTGAAGGACATCTGGGTTATTTCCAGCTTCTGGCTATTATAAATAAGGCTGGTATGAAGATATGGAGCATGTGTCCTTACTACATGTTGGAGCATCTTCTGGGTATATGCCCAGGAGTGGTATAGCTGGGTCCTCTGGTAGTATTATGTCTAATTACATGAGGAACCACCAAACTGATTTCCAGAGTGGTTGTACCAGCTTGCAATCCCACCAGTAATGAAGGAGTGTTCCTCTTTCTCCACAACCTCTCCAGCATCTGCTATCACCTGAGTTTTTGATCTTAGCCATTCTGACTGGTGTGAGGTGGAATCTCAGGGTTGTTTTGATTTGCATTTCCCTAATGACTAAGGATGTTGAACATTTCTTTAGGTGCTTCTCAGCCATTCGGTAGTCCTCAGTTGAGAATTCTTTGTTTAGCTTTGTACTCCATTTTTAATAGTGTTATTTGATCCTCTGGAGTCTAACTTCTTGAGCTCTTTGTATATATTGGATATTAGCTCTCTATCAGATATAGGATTGGTAAAGATCTTTTCCCAATTTGTTGGTTGCCATTTTGTCCTATTGACAGTGTCTTTTGCCTTACAGCTTTGTAATTTTATGAGGTCCCATTTGTCAATTCTTGATCTCAGAGCATAAGCTATTGATGTTCTGTTCAGGAAATTTTCCCCTTTGCCCATGTGCTCGAAGCTCTTCCCCACTTTCTTTTCTATTAGTTTCAGTGTATCCGGTTTTATGTGGAGGTCCTTGATCTACTTGGACTTGAGTTTTGTATAATAAACTCAAGAGTCTTCTTCTAAACATTTATTTCTTAGATGATGATCCTATTTGAGGAGTCTGAAACACTCAGTTCTGACTGTTGGCATTAGTTCTGTATAGGCAACATGTAACTCTCCTCCACAGCACCTGAGGATACTTCACACACACACACACACACACACACACACACACACACGCACGCACGCACGCACGCACGCGCACGCGCACGCACACGTACACATACATATATATACTAATATATATAATATATATTATTTATTCATATTTCAAATGTTATCTCCTTTCCCGTTTTCCCCTCTGCATCCCATTCCCCATTACCCTGCTTAGATGAGGGTGCTTCCCCAACCACCTACCCACTCCTGCCTCACTGCCCTTAGCATTCTACCCTGGGGCATCAAGCCTTCACAGGACCAATGGTCTCTGTTCCCATGAATGCCAGATAAAGCCCCTTCATCTCCTTCAGTCCTTCCCCTCACTCCTCCATTAGAGTCTCTGTGCTCTGTCTGATGAGTGGTTGCGAGCATCCACATCTGTATTGGTCAGGATCTGGCAGAGCCTGTCAGGAGACAGCTGTATCAGGCTCCTATCAGCAAGTCCTTTTTGGCATCAGCAATAGTGTCTGGGTTTGGTATCTGCATGTAGGATGGATCTCCAGGTGGGTAGCCTCTGGATGGCCTTTCCTTCCGTCTCTGCTCCACTCTTTGTCCCTGTATTTCCTTTAGACAGGAGCAATTCTGGGTTAACTTTTTGGAGATGAGTGAGTGGCGCCATCAGAGCCCTCAAAGTATGTTTCTCTCCTAAAGAAAATGCATCTTAAGCATTAAGGTTTAAATTATCATCTGTATTATCAATCAGTCAGATTTTCTTTTTCTTTTTAATTTTTTATTGGATATTTTATTTATTTGCATTTCAACTCTTATCCCCTTTCCAGGTTTTCCTTCCACAAACTCCCTTCCTGTCCACCTCTCCCTGCATCTATGATAGTGCTCCCCCACTCACCCACGCACTCCCACCTCACTGCCCTAGTATTCCCCTATACTGGGGCATTTAGTCTTCATAGGACCAAGGGCCTCCCCCCTTTGATACATTTAGATTATACACAAATGCAAACTCTAAAATAAAGGTGTACAGCCTGAAGCTTACATGGTTCTGGATGTAAAGTCTAATTGTCATGTCTTCACTGTCCTCATTTTCAAGAGAAAATTATTCTATTCAAGTTTTTATATGGAAAAAGAATAATTGATATGCTTATTATATGCAAACCTGTTCAATCATTGTTAATCGTTAAGTAGTTACAGAAGTTATATTATCAATTATAACCCTGTATTTTTCATATCGTCATAGTGAAGTCAGTATAAAGATTTGAAAAATAGTGAACATTTGATACTTCCAGAATCAATGATTAAAAATATTAATGCTGAAATTATCAATCCAAATATTAATGCAGATACTTTAACATTGTTATTTTGATATTAGTAATCATGACATAGTATGTAAATTAAACATACATATATTCATATTAAAATATGTTATAATATTTTATACCTTATGTAAATGTTTTAATTAGCATTTTGATAACCCAGGCTTACCTGGAATTTGATGTATTCCTGCTTAATCCTACTTTATTTGTATTTAAAATATCTATGACTATACCCAGCTATAAAACACACACACACACACACAGCAAAAAAGATAATACAGATAGGAAAAAGGCTCATGAATTTTGATCATTTGAGTAGAAAACTGTAGGAATTTTAAATGTAGTTTTATTTTATTTTTTTTTACTCATCATTATTTACTGTGTATTTGTATCTATTGAGCCATTGACTCTACCTTTGCTCTGTTTAGAACATTTATTCTATAAAATTAGTAAATGTAAATTTTTCTCTGCATGTAGAGACTTCAGTTTTTAATCTACTTCTTTCCAATTGGATAACTATGTGGGTTTTGTTTATTTGTTTGTTGTTTGTTTCCTCTGAAAAGTTGCCTGGGATATTTTGAACAATATTATCAAGAGAATAGAGGGCTGCCATTTGGTTCACTTGCAGAGAATTAGCTTTTTACAAGTACTGCTTGAAATGGAGGATAAGCCATAGCCCATCCTGTTTTGTCTAAGAGAAGCAACTTGGCAACAGAGATCTGGTTACAATGTATAAAACTACTTCCTATTAGACATATGGGAAAATATTATACATATATGGAAAAATATTTGTTTGTTTATTTATATTCCAGGTGCTGTGCCTCTCTCTGTGCCCCCTCACAGATTTCCCACCCCTATCCTCTCCCCTTAGCCTTTGAGAGGGTATTCCCCCAGTAACCCTTCACACTGGTGCATCAAATCTCTGCAGGTTCAGCCATCTCTTGTCCCACTGAGGCCAGACAAGGTAGCCTCTTGCAAAATATGTGCCCAGAGCCTCAGATTAGAAGGTACGTTCTCTTTGACTGGTGGCTCAATCTCTGGAATCTCAGGGGTACAAGTTAATTGACTGCTGGTCTTCTTGTGGGCTTGCCATCTTTTTGAGAACTGTCAATTCTTCCGTAGGGGTCCTTGTCCTCTGTCCACAGTTTTGTCTGTGGATACCTGCTTCTCTGTCAGTCAGCTGCTGGGTAGAGCCTCTCAGAGGGCTCTTATGCTAGGCTCTTGTCTCCAAGCATAAAAAGCATTTTTTTTTTTAATAATGTGGGGGATTGGTAATGGGACGGATCTCAAAAGGGGCCTGTCACTTTTTAGCCATTCTTCCAGTCTCTGCTCCATAATTGTCCCTGCATTTCTTTTAGACAGTACCAATTTGGGGTCAAAAGTTTTGTAGGTGTATTGATGTCCACATCTCTCCACTGGAGGTCCTGTCTGGCCTCTGGTGATGGTCTATTTAGATTCTATATCCCCAACTCTAGGGCATTTTCCCTAAGATCATTTGCATTAACTTATTAGGAGCCTGCCTTATCCAATCACTGGGACTTCCTAGAGATGCCTCCTAATTCCCACCACTGGCAGATAAATATTTCCGTTTATTTTTCCTGGCCCTCTGGGCCTCTCTCCTGTCTTTCCCCATGCCTATCCTGCCTCCCTATTTCCTGCCCCTCCTCATTTCACCCAGTTTTCTCCTTTCCTCTGCCTCCCATGACTATTTTGTTTCCCCTTCTAAGTAAGATTCAAGTATTTCATTTGGATCTTACTTCTTGTTTAACTTATTTTGATCTGTGGGGTGTATCATGAGTATTTTGTACTTTTGGCTAATATCCACTTATCAGTGAGTATGCATACCATGCATGTCATTTTGGGTCTGGGTTACTTCACTCAGGATGATATTTTCTAGTTCCATCCATTTGCCTGCAAAATCCATGGTATCATTTTTTTAATAGCTGAATAGTATTTCAATGGGTAAATATACCACATTTTCTGGATCCATGCTTATATTGAGGGACATCTGGGTTACATCCAGTTTCTGGCTATTATAAACAAAGCTGCTATGAACATAGTGAAGCATGTGTCCCTGTGGTATGGTGGAGCATCTGTTGAGTATATGCCCATGAGCAGTATAGTTGGGTCTTCAGGTAGAATTATTTCCAGTTTTTTTGAGAAACCACCTGACTGATTTCTAGAGTAGTTTTACAAGTTTGGAATTCTATCAGCAATGGAGAAGTGTTCCTTTTTCTCCACATCCTTGCCAATCCCTTGAGATATTTATCTTTACCATTCTGCTTGGTGTTAGGTAGAATCTCAAGGCCATTTTGATATCCATTTCTCTGATGACTAAGGATGTTGAACATTTATTTATGTGCTTCTTGGCCATCCAAGATTCCTCTGTTGAGATTTTATTTATGTACCCCATGTTCTTATCAGGTTATTCAGCTTTTTTGGAGTATAAATTCTTGAGTTCTTTATATATTTTGGATATTAGCCATTTGTCAGATAAAGGGTTAGTGAAGGTCTTTTCCCAAAAGGTAGGCTTCTATTTTGTCTAATGGACGGTAGATGTGTGATTTTATTTGTTGAGTTTTTGTGTGGTGTAGATATCAGAATGACAGTGACTTAATAGAAGACATTTGGCAGTGTTCCTTCTGTCATGGAATTGTTTCAGGACTATTGGCATTAGCTCTTTGAAAGTCTGGTAGAATCCACCATAAACCCAGCTGGGATTGTTTTGCTTGAGAGATTGTAAATAACTCTTTCTATTTCCATAGGGGTTATAAGACTATTCAGTTGGTTTACCTGATGTTGAATTAGTTTTGGTAATTTGGATCTGTAAGAAAATCATCTATTTCATTTAGATTTTCCAATTTTGTGGAGTATAGGCTTTTGAAGTTAAAACTAACAGTACATTTCTCAGTTTCCACTGTTACGTCTCCCCTTTCATTTTTTTATTTTGTTAATGTAGATACTATCTCTCTGCCTTTTAGTTAGGTTGACTAACTGTCTATCTTATTGATTTTCTCAAAGAACCAACTCTTTATTCATGGATTCTTTCTATTGTTCTCTGTGTTTCCATTTGATTGATTTCACCCCTGAATTTAATTATTAATTCCTGTTGTCTGCTACTTCTAGGTATGTTTGCTTCTTCTTCCTTTTTGTTTCCCTAGATCCTTCAGATGTACTTTTGATTCATTACTATGAGAACTTCCCAATTTCATTATTTGGGTACTTAGTGCTATGAATTTTTCTCTTAGCACAGTTTTCATAGTGTCTCATAAGTTTGGATATGTAGTGTCCTCACTTTCATTAAATTCTAGAAAATCTTTAGTATCTTTCTTTAATTCTTCCCTGATCCAGTGATAATTGAGTAGAGGGTCGTTCAGTTTCAACAAATACATAGAATTTTTTTTTTTTGTTTGTTTCTGTTGTTGATGAAGTCTATCTTTAACGTGTGGTGATTTGATAAGATGCATGGGGTTATTTCAATTCTCTTGTGTCTGTTGAGGTTTCTTGGGACTGATTATATATTCAGTTTTGGAAAAAGTTCCTTGAGGTGCTGAGAAGGAGGTATTTTTCATTTGTGTTTGGGTGAAATGTGCTACAGATATCTCTTAGGCCATTTGAATAATAACCTCTATTAGTTTTGTTATTTCTCTCTTTAGATCATCCGTCTATTGCTGAGAGTGGGCTCTTGAGTTCTCCCACATCTACTGTGTGGGAATCAATGTGAGTTTAACTGTTACTAATGTTTCTTTCATGAATACGAGTGCCTTTGCATTTGAGGCATAGTTATTCATAGTTGATATATGCTCTTGGGTGGATTTTTTTCTTTGATTAGAATGAACTGTCCTTCCCTGTTTCTTTTGATTACTTTTGGTTGGAAGTCTATTTTACTGGATATTAGAATGGCTAGTTCAGCTTGTTTCTTGGGTCCATTTGCTTGGAAAATCTTTTTCTGGCTCTTAATACAGAGATAATTGCTATCCTTGTTGCTGAGATGTATTTCTTGTGTCCAGCAGAATGAAGGCTTTGTTTTCACATCCATTCTCTTAGCCTGAGTTGCTTTACTGGGGAAATAAATCCACTGATATTGAGAGATATTCATGACAAAGATTGTTACTTACTGTTATTTTAATGTGGTTGGTGGTTAAGTGTGTGTGTGTGTGTGTGTGTGTGTGTGTGTGTTTTCTATTAGTTTTAATGGTGGCAAATTATTTATTTATTCATTGTGCTTTCTTGAGTATAGTTAACCCAATTGGGTTGGAGTTTTTCTTCTAGTATCCTCTGTAGGGCTGGGTTTCTGGAAAGATATTGCTTGAATTTGGTTTTGTTCTGAAATATCTTGTTTTCTTCAACTATAGTGATTGAAAATTTTGCTGGTTATAGTAGTCTGAGCTGAAATTTATGGTCTCTAAGGATTTTGCAAGTTCTCTGCCCAAACACTTCTAGGTTTTAAAATCTCAGATGAGAAAGCAGGTGTAATTCTGATAGGTCTGCCTTTTTATGTTACTTTGCCTTTTTCCATTACTGCTTTTAAAATGATTATTTTGTTATGTATATTTAATGTTTTGATTAGTATGTGATATGTTGGTTTTATTTTCTGGTCCCATCTGTTTGGTGTTTTGTAAGGTTCTTGTACTGTTACAAGCATCTCTTTAGGTAAGAGACAATTTCTTCTATGGTTTTATTGAAGATGTTTTCTGGGCCTTTGACCTGGGAATCATTTTCCTCTAGTCCTACTCTTCTTGAGTTTAGTTTTATCATAGTGTCCCAGATCTTGGAGGTCTTGTGCCATGAACTTTTTTGATTTTTCATTTTCTTTGATTGATATATTGATCTCTTCTCTTGTATGTTCTACATCTGAAATTCTCTCCCATCTCCTATATTTTGTTCACTTTCCTGGGTTTTGCATTTCCAGGATTGCTGAAGTTGGTGTTTTCTGTATTGCTTCCATTTCCCTATTCAGGTCTTGGACAGTTTTATTCATATTCTTCACCTGTTTGACTATATTTCTCTATATTTATTTGATTACCCTTTTAATGTCTCTACCTGTTTGAATGTACTTTTCTGTATTTCCTTAAGTAATTTATTCATGTCCTCTTTAGAGGTCCCTGTCACCTTTTTAAGATTGGATTGAAGATCCTCTTCTTGAGCTTCAATTTCATTAGGATATTCAGGTTTTGTTGTAGCAGGATAGCTGGGCTCTGGTGATGACATAATGCCCTATGTCTTGTTGATTGGGTTTTAAGCTGTCCTTTAGGCACATGTTTTTCTCTGGTGTTGACTGGATGATCCTGATGGCAGCAGGACTTCTCAGGGAGATGGGGTGAGCCATGGTCTAGACAATGAAGATCAAGATACCCAAACCTGTTGGCTGTGCCTCTGGTAGACACTACATTCTTCAGTCTGTGTGACAGATTGTTTCTACTCTGTAGGTTGTGTCCAAGTTGGACCCAGATTTAGTGCTGAGAGGATCCAGCTTGGATGCATGGTCATGCAGGATTCCAAGCTGATTAGTTTTCGGGCCCCAAATTATGTAATATCTTATGTTATATGGGGAAGCTTGATGCTGTTGGGGTCTTGCAAGGAACCTCTGGTCTGGGGAGCAAAGCCAGAGCTAGAAAATCAGCAAAATGTTTTATTGATTATTTATCTCTTAATTTTTATAAGTGATGAGACAAATTAATAAATGTATTGATTTATGAACCCCTTCACACCCTAGCCTTTGAAATCACTATTGTCTTTTGGTTCAATAGTGTTCTGATAGCTCTGACTTCTTCTTAACAACACAAACTTAAGTAAAATCATCTGTTCTCACTTAACATTGGCTAGTAGATTGTTTGCCTTGATAGAAAGACATGATTATTGAATGTTTGTCTCTAGAAAGCTCCACTATTAAAAGTTAAGTATGACTAATTTTAATTTTCATAGAGTTTGGGATGATCACGCATTTATATCATTTTTGTAAGATTGATACATATTCCTAACACTGATATATGTACACTGGTTGATTGCTAGTTCTGTCAATATGAGGTGAATGTATTCATAGCATACTACACTTTTGATACTTATAGTATTTTCACAGTTAAAAGTATGTTGTATCCTAAATGCATTTACTAATTTATTTTATGAAAGTTGCCTCCTAAAACAACTGTGCCCTGTTTTATGATTTTGTTATATGATAGTTACTGCTACTAATTTTAAAGTTTGACAGAAATCATGGCCAAGTGGCTTGTGTACACATTTGGAATTAGGGTGTGAATTCAGCTTCCAGTTATAACTTGACCTCAATTTAGAAGACACATTAATTTAAACTTTAAAATATTCTTGTTTTATCATACATCCTTTGCATGTATGATTATATTCAGGGGGAGCTGATATCGTGCATAGTTTGTTATTATGTAATGTCAGATCTTGTATTATATGTAGATTTGGTTTCCATGGTTTTAAATTTTCAGTGGTGAGTTTGTTCTAGCATCAGAAATTAATTTAAATATAATGTATCATTTGTTTTTTCTGACTCTATACAATTGTCTTTCTGTTATTCTATTACTGTTCTTCAGCTATACTTCGGAGACAAAGAGAAAGGTAATCTTAGGGTAATCACAAAGTGAATAAATATTAAAAATAACTTGCTAGTATAGGCAATTTTATTTGCACACTAAGTAAGCATAAACACCAGCTAAAGTAAGAATGTATAGACTGATAATAATTAATTTACCCGGGATTTAATTGATATTTTGAATCTTAAATTCTTATGTTGTAATCATTTAGTTTTAAAATGATGATGTAGATACTTTTTTCAATAAGAATAATTGCTTTCTAATCATTGTTTCTTTCATTTCTTTTTATCCCTCCTCAATGTGCTCCCTAATTTATGTACCTCCCTGCCCACATACCCATCTAACCTTATTCTCATTCTCTCATACTCTGTCTGTCTGTCTTTTTTCTTCCTCCTCCTCCTCCTCCTCCTTCTTCTTCACCTATCTCTATCTCTCCTAATAAAATGTCCCTAATTGTGAAGCTATTTGCAATTGATACCTGCTGGGAAAGGGAATATCAGTTTTCTTTAATAGAATGCCTCTAGAAATTGCCCGTAGGCACTTAGTGCCCAGAGGTAGTCAATCAAAGTGGGTTCGATGGTCCTGAGAGGGTTGAAGCATTTTGTTCATTTCATTTGAAAACTTTTAAACTTAGAAGATATATGTAGTGTCACCTTATGAAGACTAAGAAATCAATATATCCTCATCAATTCAATCTCTCAATTCAATAGAGACAGCTTATTCAGGATTAGGTGTAGATGTAGTATGGAAGAGCTGACCAACATCCTGGCCACTGGGCTGTAGCAATCCTACTGTAGCAACTCTGTTGTGGCCAGCTCTTCTTTATATGATGAGAAGCACACAAGATTTTCAAAATATAGCAATAGTGGTTTTCTATTGAACTGTAGAGTAGATATGAATGTCCATAGCCTAGAAGGAGCTGATTACCAAGGCATTTTTGTGTTTGTGTAGTGGATCTCTGAGCATTCCAATTTGACAACTGACTTTCTTTAACTGAGTCATGCTGTGCTCTTCTGCCTTCACTATTTCATGTAAAGTCAAATAAAGTAACTTTTACTGTTTGTGTGTATAAATTGTAAAATTGTTGAGTATAAGATCAAAATACCATGACAATGTATATAACACAGGACAAAATAATTAGGTCAAATTGCATTTCTTCTGTAGCCGAAAAGAAAGGTGGTCATTGGGGCTATTTTTTTTAATAGTGGCATATATTTGGTCTGGAGTTATGTGGGCTTTACACCAAAAGACAATAAATTCTTGTAACATCATGTAACAACACCAATAGAAGGGAAACAATGTAATTCATTATTAAAATACTGTATCCAGAAGTAAGAAGGAAAGTCAGAGAAACTAGAAGTAAAATGTCAGAGGGGCTTAATGAAGATGATCTGTATTGACAGTGACATATGCTAGCTTTTTGCCTACTGTAGTTACAGAAATCAGATTTCTTTCTATATAGAACCTTATAGAGATGCAATGTTATCAGAACTGTTTTTAATCTCATCCATTAAAATACTAGCAACTACACAATATTAGAGATAAAAGTTATTCAACTTGCTTCCGTAGCTTTTGCTAAAGCCTGCATAAAGAAAAGCATTATTAAAAGACATGTATAGTTTAACTTGAAGTAATATCTGTTAGAATCAGAGTTGGCATGTAATGGTTACATTATTCTGAACTTTTGAAGTTACACTAGAATTTCAAAAGACGAAACATCCTTTAAGGTTTTGTTTTTATTTCATTTTTATTAGTCAAGCAAGGCTGAAATCATTCTATAGTCTCATATCTATTATTACATGTTCTCTAGATATTAAGAGAGTGGGTCACTGAATTTGTACCTGGTGACTAGGAACCTTAGTAGTTTGTGTCTTTGACCACTAATATCAATTACAACATACACAAATGCCACTTTATTAGTTATAAAAACTGGAAATACTGGAATATTAGTAAACTATTTGAAAGTTTTAGCTTTCATAATCTTCAAGCATGATAACTATCATCCAATATTTCCTTAAATATCCACTCTTTTTTTCTTGCTTGCTTGCTTGTTTTAGGGAATGGGGGATAAGAAGACAATCACATTTGTATTTACTGTTTAAAGTTGTCTCTTGCTTTTGACTTTATGTTTCATTTTTAAAAATCTTTTTGTATACAGACATATGTCATGATGGGTTCTATAACATCCCCAGACACACACACACATACAAATAATGTACAGATTTTCAGGACACTTATAATTTTTTTCATATAATTTTGGCATATCTTGCTAGAAATTACAAATTTCCCCTAAGTTACTTACATAATTCAAAAATTATGTGGAAAGATATGACATGGGTGATGGCAAACTGAGTTATCCCATTAGAATGTCATAGATATGAGAAGTTCTGAGTTCTAGGGGATTTTAGTGGGCTAAAGAGCCAGGGAACACTCTAATATTTTATGAGATAAAACCTTCCAAAATGTGAATTTGCTTTCAGCAAAGAAGCAGACGTTTTCCTAAGATACTTGTAAGAATTTTTAATGTGGTAGAACTCTGAAGAACTAATATGGAGTGTTGTAACTTCAACACACAAAGAGCTTGCAAATCCGTGGCATAGCAGAGATAGCAAAGTTTACTAAAATTCCAACCTTAATTTCTAGCTATTATTTAATTCTATTATATTAGACTGGAAAAATTAGTAGTATCATTTTAGAAAAGTAATATAGTCTTTGGTTGCATTAAGTCTTATGCATTCTTTTTTTAAAATTAATTCTCTCTCTTTTTTTAAGATTTAATTTATTTATTATATGTAAGTACAGACACTCCAGAAGAGGGCATCAGATCTCATTATGGATGGTTGTGAGTCACCATGTGGTTGTTGGGTTTGAACTCAGGACCTCCAGAAGAGCTATCAGTGCTCTTAACTGCTGAGCCATCTCTCCAGCCCAGTCTTATACATTCTTATTAAACAAAGTCTATGTTGTGTGCCTAATGTCTTAGTCAGCATTCTATTGTTGTGAAGAGATACCATGACCAACACAGAAATTCTTATTTTAAAAATGCATTTCTATAGAAGCCAAAAGCTTCCAAACCATAGCCTAAGGTTGGTTAGAACAGAGATGGAAATATGCTGGGCTCAGTCTAAGCCATTGATGGTATTTGTATATCACAACCCTGTGCTCAAGCTTCAAAGATCTATGGGAAGGGGGAACAAGAAACTTGCAAACCCAAAGGTGGTTGATGACACAAAGAATCAGTGTTTCTAAATTAAGAAGACAGATGCACATATGGTCTCCCATGGATTGTGACAAGACAAAGGATCCCACATATGCTTAAGATAAACAAAATCCCAGAACATAGGTTGAATTGTACAATGGACCACAGCAAGAACAGGTCAGATAATGGAAACCGGCCTAAGATGAGATTTTATTTGAAAAGTGCATGAGCAAGACATAAGAACACTGAGACAGAGACTAAAAGAGATAGGAAGAAAAAAAATAATCAAAGAGAGATAGAGAGAGAGAGGAGAGAGATCGATGAGAGACAGGAAAAATGTGAACTTGAGAAAGGAGGAAGTTTAGGGAGGATATCGAAGAAGTCGAGGGAAGAGGATGACTGTGCTGAAAATGCTGTGAGTGAAATTCTCAAAGAGTAAATAGAATCTTTTCTTTTTAGAAAAGTTAAAACAATCTAAGCACAGTGTTCATCATTCATCACCTTCAAGCTGCCTCTCTGCAGATGACCTGTGAGCAGTTACCCTATTCTATTGGCTCCCTTACTTCTCAGGTAAGACAAGCGACCTTCTCATAACTGCGATACATGCAAAACCTTCCCGCTTTACGTTGCTCTGCTTCTGATGATTTTCACAATAACAAGAAAAGTAATGATTGCACACATTGGCATAGATATAATTAAGTAGACTTATTTTTAGAGAAAGATGAAAGTATACAGATCCACAAGACTTTTCAACCTCTATAACATTTATAGAAATCCTCACCATTCCATTAATCCAAAAATTTACATAGCAAAGACAACTTATCCAAATTCAGGAAAAAGAGGTATATACATATATGTATATACACATATAGATATATGTATGTGTATATATATATATGTATATATGTGTGTGTGTATGTGTGTGTGAATTTATAAAGATTGTTAAATATTTGACTCAATTACATAACAATCAAAAATAGTCAATAGAAGCGTGGAGATTACAAGAAAATACTTGTAGAATGTTCTCAGGGATTGTAAATTATAAAGCTTATCATTAAAGGTGATGAATTGAGTTCTGGAATGATCAATAGTTGTAGCTAGTATAGTTTGAACAATTCCTTATTTTATACTATGCATTAATATTTTTATCCTCTACAGTACCCCAAACCCAATCATCCAGAAACCAAACTCACTATTTGGTAACTAGAGTCACCATAATAGTTAGAACAGAGATTCAAATGCCTCTCAAAGATGGAATAGCTTATACTGATTTCTTTTAGAATATTCATAGGTAAAAGATAAAATTAAATCATGTGGCTCAATACATCTTGAGGTACTATCGTGTAGAAGAGTATTGGATAATAATAAAATGTAATGTGACCCCAATATAATATATACTTGTATCTATAAGAAAAGAGTCATTATGATTAGTATAAAGAGTTTATTAAGACACTTATCAGAAATGCAGAACAGTGCTCCAAAATTTTTATTTTCAAGATAGCCACAGATCAGAAAGTAGAAAATGAATATTTGAGACATAAAAATTACTCCCGTATAAATGCTTCTGTTGTTAAGATGTAACTGAAGAGCAAAAATATCTTAGCTCCTAAGAAACGTATATATTCTTTGATCCCATCATTTTATTGTCTAAGATAATGAAAGAATAATTATGTCCAATAATCTGGAACTGAAAGAACAAGTTATAGACACAATTCATAACTCAGTACACCAAATTGAAGGAACCTTAAAATTTCATTTAATTGGAAAACATTTCATCTAGTATCCTATGTGTTTACGGTTTATCTGTCTTCTTTCAATGCATGAGAGATAAGGGTAAGTGAAAATTGAGAATAGATACATCAAAATAGAAAAAAAAATCAAGGAAACAAAAGTGGATAAATATGAAGGTGAGTAGGGTAGAATTGCCCTGTATTCACAGCCCTCCTGCAGGAAGAAGACAGCCTGCACTTGAGCATAAGATTACTGTCCTTTGATTTAAATTACCAACAGCTGGTGGACCCCTTTCTTCTTCCCCTACCTGGTAGTTCTCTGAATTAGCCAGCCCAGGTGTTGAAGCCCATAATAGCATAGAGTGAGTACAATCAGCCAGATGTGCCATCTGAAATTACGGCACTGTATAATTTGATGTGAAATTTCCTTTTATGATAGTTGAGTCTAGGTAAAATAAAATAAGACATATATATTACTACCTATAGGTACATTTGGGTTATTTAAAATAATGTACCAATGATATTCTACTGACATCACTCAGTTGTTAATAATAAAATTGAATTAGCAACAGATATAAGTTATGTTGTCATAATTTAAGTATGATAGCCTTATCTGTCCCCATACTAGCTCTCAAATAATTGACACAAAGACTTATTAAATTTGCCAAGTTTTAAGCACTGTGACTGTGGATGTTCATCTATCCTAACCTCTAAGCTGTCTACTTCCCAGGCAAAGGCCCTGTGTTACTTACCAGCTGGTCCTACCCTGGCTCGCTCTGGTCCATGTATGGTCTTATGGCGAATACCTTTGCGACCAGCACATGATGACTCCTCCTGGATCTCCTGTTTCATGACCACTTCTCCCTTCTTTCCTCCTGGTTGTGGTCCTTCTCTTACTTCTCTCTACCTAAGATCCTGGGGTTGAGATCTAAAGTACTGCCTTGCTATCTCCTTTGCCCAGTTATAGGCTGAATAGGCACTTTATTGACCAATCAGATGATGGAAAACAATTCTTTTATAACATTGAGAACAGAGATGCTTTAATATAGTCTAGACTTTAGACAGACGTCTGGGCATAAACATCAGTGTCTGAATACACAGTGTATACGACTAACCCCAACAAAATTGAGGTTAAAACTTTGCTGTACAATAGATAATGAATTAGTTTACTTATCACATATTTAAAATATCTACATATTATTAATCATATATTAATCACATATTAAATATCACATATCTACATCTTCAACTTTTGTACGTAACATAAAACAATCTTTCTTCATGCCCAGTATCACTGTAATTATCAGCAAAGAAGGCTGCAACAAATATTTGTGACCTTAGAGTTAAATATGAATATTAATTAACTTATTGCTATTCACGTATTTTCAAGGCAAAATAAGTAATAACTGTAATGAACACTGATGCATATGTAATAATTGCACTGAAAAATTAAGCAGACATGGAGAGATGGAGGTGCATGAGAGATAAGATGTTTGTGCTGGATCATCTTATTATATACCAAGAATAAATAGTATTTTTTTGTTAAATAATATAGAGATGAACACATTTTTTTTGAGAGAGGGTTTCTCTGTGTAGCCCTGGCTGTCTTGGAACTCACTCTTTAGACCAGGCTGGCATCGAACTCAGAAATCTGCCTGCCTCTGCCTCTGCCTCCCAAGTGTTGGGATTAAAGGCATGCGCCACAACTGCCTGGCAAGAGCTGAACACATTTTAAAGGGATGAACTTATGGTTTATATTACTAATGTACTTATAATCCATATACTACTTAGGACAAAGCTGCCTGACAAATAATTATCTACACACGTTAGTTTCTCATTTTATGTAAAATTGTTTTTTTTTTAAAGCGCCAAATTCTCAGCAAATGATTTTCATATTCATTAATTAGTCAAAATAAACAGATTCGAAAAGCTGTTGTAGAAGAATCTAAACAACTTATTGATTGATTGATTGATTGATTGATTGATTTGTTTGTTATTGTTCTTTGTGATGGAATTTCTCTGTGTACCTCTGGTTGTCCTGGAACTTACTCTACAGACCAGGCTGGCCTTGAACTCAGAGCTCTGCCTGCCTCTGCCTCTTTAGTGCTGGAAACAAAGCCATGGGTCACTGCATCTCCCAAGGCAAACTATCCATTATTACCTTGAAGAAAGAGAAATAATATTATTCAGAGTGTTGGAAAGCAGAATGCAAGGAGGAGTAAGCTGTCCTTGAGTGATCATAATTATCAGGGGAGACTCAGGTTAGTCATCGGATAAGCTGAAGCTCCATGTTCCTCTACTCAGTCCTTGCAGTTTCTGAGTAAAAGTCACCAGAGGAGAAGCAAGGTCATGTGTCTATATATGAGAATCACTTGTGGGGCAGTGGGCTGCGTAGGCAACCTGTTCCTGGTTGAGCAGAAGGTCTGGAACCATGGAGACCTGGTGGGTGGTAATTTCCGCCTTCAAGGGACTGAAGGTGTTAGACCACACCTCCTGGGCCCCTTGCTCCTGTAGCAGTTACAGCCTCCACAACTCCCACATCCCTCGCAGCCCCCACAGGAGAGCTGTGTGATATTGGTCACATATCAGCAGCACCAAGCTTTCTCACATGCAAATAAGGTTTCCCCAAGCTCTCAGTCCAAACCAATAAGTACTTGCTGTCGAACCCTTAATCACCCTCAAAACTGTACATAAATCCTATCCAAGGAATTAAAGGTTTGCGAGATCTACTCCACCATCTGAGCCATTTGTTCGAATGGGAAGAGGTCTGCTCTCCCCAAACACTGCCTGAAGCTGCGCTTCACTCCTCACTGGCTTATTAGCCTCTTGTCTGCCCAGCCCTATTGGACTCAATGCGGGACGAAATCAGGTAACCGAGTTACCTGGAAAACGTGGCAGAGACAAAGGTGAAGCCAACTGCTGCAGCAGAAGCAGCAGAAGCAGCTTCCTCCTGCTTGCTCGCACTTGCTTCCCTTCGCTGGAACTCTTGCACCAGGCCAGACCAGAGACCTCTGTGGAAAGCCTCCGGTACACAGGCCCACAAACACTAAGAAAGACATTTCTTCATGACAGTTCAGGGAAAGAAAGCTTTTTTTTCTCTCTCTCTTTTTTTGAGAAATGTTCATATATTACTAATTGAAAGTGTCTTTTGGAGTCTTTTGTAACATTGCTTATAAGATAAATGTGACCTATATCTTTCCTTAAGTTGATCAAGAATCCATGTTTATTAGAGCAGATGAGAGACAGCAATAACTGAGAAATTTTCATAAACAATGACATACTAGCTATCTCCCTGAAGAATATGAACTTACAGGACAGATTTCAGTCTCCATTAAGCCATGCCTAATAAGACTCAGAGAAATATATTAACAGCACATATTACTCTTTTTTATGTAGAGTGCTGTTTATGAAATTCAAGACTTTGTAAATGCCAAGTAAGTTCTCCACCACTGAGTTATATTTTCAGCCTCTAACAATAATTATTGTTTAGTCTTTGTTCGGCAAGCAATGACTCAGTGAATAAAGGAACTTTTCACCAAACCTGATTTTCTGAGTTCCATGACAGATCCACTCAGAGAAAGGAAAGAACCAACTATCCCAACCTGTCTTGATTTTCAAATCTCAATTGAATACAATCTCCAAAATAATAAGTAAATCTTTTCTTAAGGGAATGAAGGAAGGAAATGGAAGGGAAAGAAGGGGAAGGGAAGGGAAGGGAAAGGGGAGGGGAGGGGAGGGGAGGGGAG